>BJBW01005168.1:7108-163461 GCA_004320125.1 Scolopax mira | reverse complement strand
TGATCCAAATGTTTTTCATTAATGTAATAACAAGGGCTGGATGAAGAGGCTGTGGAGCTCCTCCTTGTGCAAGTACTACAAGGTTTTGGGCATTGCTTGCTGGGAATGGGGAAAGAGCGTGCTATAAACCCCATTGCTTCTCCTCCATTGGTGAATAGTTTCAATCTGTATGTGGCAAGCCACACTATAAGATTATGGGAGCTGCTTTTTTCATTACAATCTGAAAAGAGAATCTAGAGTCCTTCATCATCACACTCTGTGTTTATATATATAAATAAGAAACAGACAGTTCCTTTCTATTAACCGTAGCTCCCAGATTGCAGATATATTTTTCATACTCACTTCCTTTCCCAAACACTTTTTCTTTCAGAAATTAAAAGCATATGAATTCAAAAGTATCTCAGAGAAGCAGCCAAAAATCAGGTCATAGCTGCACTCAGATGGTGGAGTCTCTATTACCACTGTTGTTTGAGTCAAGGAGATAAAAATCTCACTGAGTGGCTTTGCATTCTCAGACTTCAAACAATGCTGTTAAAACGTAGCACAATTCTTAGGATTCCTGAGCAAAGCAAGGTTTCGTCTCCTTCCTCTGCTTTAACTCTTCTCTTCAAAGTCCTGGAGTCTTTGGGGTGTGGTATCTTATTTTACTGGTTGCTTTATAACAAGGATAAAGGGGTTATGTTGTTGGAGTTAAATATCACTTAAGAACTTCAAAGCTGCTCCTTTGAGAGGAGGGTCTTTGACTTTACATCTGGGTGGAGGACACACATGGAAAGGGTTACCATGAGAAACAGTCTTTCCCAGCTGCTGCCTGTCTTAAATTACTGCAGCAGCAGCAGCCACAGTTACTTACTTATGCCAAACATTGTTTTTTGGCATATTTCAGCCTGCTTAGTTCCTTGCAGAAATTCCCACAACGGTGGAAGGGATTTCCAGCTTGTTGAAGTCTCTTTTAAACTCTTTGAGATGGCTCTGGCAGTATCTGTAGCTTAAGTTAAGACTGGAAAATGGAATCCTCCAAAGTCAAGAGGCATATTAAGTATGAAAAGGGACTTGCTTGAGCTTGTGTAAACAGTTGTTTCAACATTTTGAGTAATTCTATTCATTTCTGAATTGAGGGATACCTGCCTTTTGCATCAAATGTCTGTGTGGCTTAAATAATGTGTAGTCTTTGTCCTTTTGTCTTTATTGTTGTTGTTGTAGTCGTTATTATTTTGTCAACAAACCATTTCTGATTTTTTTTAACTTAAACCTTGCTACTTTTCACAAGCTTACTAGACAGGTAGGACAAAAAGAAAAGTCCAAACCCAGCTCCTCCTTACTCTAATAGCTTAGCAATGAAAATGTGTTTTAATTATGTTCAGCTCCTGCACAAAAGGCTTAGTCACTCAAAGTTAATAAGGCGTCATGGCTTCCCACCCCACAGAGTGCTCAACCTGCCATGCGGTTTCTGCTCTGGGGCAGCCATGTGATGGACAGAGTGGGGAAAGGCAGCGGCAAGAGCGGCACTGAGGATAATTGTTAGCAGGTCTGAGCGCCTTAGATTTCACTTGCTCATTTGAAAACAACCAGGGCCCCTTTAACAGCACTCAGGAAAATTTCTCAAAAGAGTGGTCTCCTGCTTCAAACAATTATTAGCACCATGTCTTCATTATGTTAGCTGTAATGACAGTTACAGCTCCCTTTGATCTGCTGCTGCATGGCCTGGCCTGTCAGATGGCAGCAGCATGGAGCTGGATGCCTGGGCAGGCAACAGTCTGCTCCGCAATTCCTGTAGATTTGCAGGTCTATTTTGGATCAAAACCTGAACAGAATGAAGCAGATTCCCTCCAGTCTTTCAGACTCTCGCTGTGGAGGTACTATAGCTTTGCCGGCTCGCTGCAAGCCCAGCAGGGCCCAGAGGGGTCCAGCTCTAGGAAGAGGCACATCCAGCAGTTGCCCATGGCAACTGTAATCACAGAGTCTTGCTAGTTTGTAGTCCCCTGCAAAGCTATCGCTTTCACTGATGATGGCTTCTGCTCTTGCTGAGAGAAAGTTTGGGGGATGGGGATGTCTCTTATGGTGGGATGAAGAGAAATGTGGATGGCAGATTGGGCCCTAATGGCAGTAGATTTTGCTGATCCAGCTTCTGTGCAGCAAGCAGCAGTGGGAACAACAATCCTAGGATTTTTCTGTCTGGCTTTATTATCTCACCTCAGCTGCCTTAAAAGCGTCCCAACCCTGTTTGTCTGTCTTTGGGTTGGGAGAGTTCCATTTTGCCTGTGTTACAGGGAAGCTTGAGTTGAGTATTGTTTCCTTCTAGTCCAGGGACCTGACCTGAAATCTAGTTAAATTGAAATGTCTGACTAGTCTCTCAATATCACTCTTAATTCTGAAGGGAAACAGAGGAAATTACTCTTAGTGCGTGCAAGTCAGAAATTGCTGTGGGAAGTTCTTTTGGCTGGAATTTAGAAGGCCAGAGTAGATAATCAGGGTAAGCCTGTTAGAAATCTATGAAACATCATGATGGAGATGGAAATGGGTTAAAGTTAAATCCTAGATAAGTCTATTCCTTTTTTTAATTCTATTTTTTATTTTTTACTAAGTAAACCCTTTCTTGATTACAGTAAATGCCTTCTTAAGAGATCAGAAGAATTATTCTAACGGACACTGCTTACTCACAAAATTCATTATGGTAATGCTTCATCATACTTTGCCAAACTGCTCTCTCTTTGATCTGCTGCTGTGGCCTTTTGTCTGTTTCTGCAGTTAATCTACATTTTGTTGGTGTCAGGTTTTTTCCAGCTTTTTTATGTCTGTTTTATTCAATATGGTGGTAACCCTATGTAATTACATAATCTACTTTTGAAGTTGGTTTCAGTTTAAGATTTTTAAAATTCCTCTATTATGGAAAAATAAGGAGTTTTGATTAATTATCGATAAGGACATTTGCTATTTTTTTAATCCAATAGTATATTCTATTAAACATTGTTTCCTGTAATACAGTATGCTACTCTCATACTTGAGCTGGCATTTATTTGTATATTTTCATGGCTTTGGCTTATTTTGATAGGGAGTGTTGTGGTAATTTGTTCTTGTCAAACAGTTTGGGTCGTATTATATGACACATTTCATATAAGTCAAATTTGACAAAAGCTTTTTTTCTTCAATATCTTCAAATTACAGCTTTTCATTGTCAGATCACTTTTATTCTAATTTATTTTTAGTGAATGTTAGTACTCATGACTGGCAGTGAGACTGACAGCCCTAGACACTCCTGCTTAGTATGAGAAGAGGACCTTGATAGAATAGACATTATTCAATAGACAGCTTGAAATATGATGCAATGGCAAAAATCTATAAGATCCTGTAATTCCTGGCTATGAACTATACCCAAAGGACAGCTCAGGTCACAGAGGTGTGAGAAGAGAACTCTAGCTTTAAAGAAAGAAATTACTCTGAGTAAACTGATGAGGTAAAATTTTACTGAAGTGCATCTGACAGTCTATGTGGATAGAAATCTCCCACAGTATGATTAGAGGTGGGCTTCTGTGAACAGCTTTTTCCTCAATAGATACTGCATACATGCTGCCAAGGGAGATCTTGGAGAAATAAGTCAATGAAGCAGTAATAACAGGGGAATTGCAACCAAACAAACATGAACTATTTGGGTATGACAAAAGGACAGGGGTTTAGAGCAGCAGCTTCTCAGCGTGCAAAGCAGTTGTTCCTGCTAGTTCATCCAAGCAGAGAGGTGACTCTAATAAGCATGAAAGTCTTATAATGGCAGTTTATTTAAGAAGGAATCCCATAATAGCTTGGAGTTCAGTGTCCATAGGGATATCAACAACTTAATAGTTGGCATGCCATATTAAGAAGGGAATTTCAAGAAGTAGACAATACCAGTCAGAAAAAGACCTTTTAGGTCTTAAAGAAGGATCTGGCTGAAGAACTGAAATGATGTGGAGGAACAAAATGTGTGACAGCAGATGAAGGTGTGTTGGCAAACGCAGAACAGAACATGTGTGATTTTGCTTTTCGCTCTTACTAAAGTTTCTGCCCAGGATGGGTGACCAGAAATGAACAGGGTTCCACACCGGAGCATGCCATTAATTTATAGAGTGGCATTACGAAATAAAAAATATTTTTTCTGTCCTGTTTCTCATTCTTCATTAATGCTCCTTTCTCTCTTTTTTTGAGCAATGACCAGATGTTTTCCACTGAGATTGTCTCAAAGATACCTATGTGGGGTTTTTTCTCCAGAGTAGTTACAGCTAATTTAGGACCCAGCTGTCTTGCTAAATCTGCCAAGGTCCTAATGTGACAGAACCAAAATGTGTATGAGATTCAAATCCTTTCTTCCAATTTCAAGCTAACTCATTTGAAAAAAGCATTACTATTGGCTGACTGGCATACAGGGATAGATTAGTTTGATTTTCCCATTTAAGGTCATGTAAAGGGAGTTACTTCAACCTAAACACATTTGTAAGTCCTACAAGTTCCTTGGCTCTAGAAGAAATCTAGATGTTCTGGAAAGTTGCAACTAGAAGAATATGTAAGATGAGGAGGCTTTCTACCAATTCAGCATCACATTAGAGCAAGCTACTATTTTGGAATTACTTCAGTACTCTATTGAACCAGGTTTATTTATGATCTTTGTTGATTTTGGAGGTATATATCTTTAGAAGTCTATAGTTTCAGCTACAAAGGGCTTGAGGTAGTGCTAGTTTGGATCTTTCTAATAAAGCAACTGAATTACATGAAGCCTCTCCCTTTTCTTTCCTCATTTTTTCCCTTATGAACTTTCAGCTGAATTTTGTGCGCGAGGCTCATATAAGGGTTACACAGTAGACTTTTTCCACAGTTATGTTCTTTGGAGACATAATCCTTGACAACATTAGTTTGTAATATTTTTCAGCCAAAACTACGCTGGCCATTGTGGATTGCTTCAGAAGTGTGATCTATAGAAGGATCATTTCTTATAATATACAAAGTGTAGCATACAATGATATTTCAATGTGGGGTAAAGATAAAACCTTATAGGAAGCAATAGATGGGCTTCTTTCAAGTCTGACAAAACAATGTATTTTTTAAATATCTGTAATGATGAGGGGAGATGGTATTTAAATGTGCTCTGCTCTTTTGCATATCTATAATATCCAACATGACTTCTTTGGAAACACAACTTTATATGCCTACATTATTGTGTCCATCTTGGGAGTAAGTTTAAGGATGTCTAAATTTATGCAGTACATACTTCTGCAGCACTACATACATTTTGTTACAATTACATACAATATTGTTTTGTAAGACACACTGTAAAATCTTTTTTCTTGCTTTCAGCTGGCCTGCTTACAACTGCAGACCGTAAATAGGGCTGCTGGGGGAAGAAAAACAATGTGAAAGTCTTTTAGCAGCACTAAAACAGATTTGGAAGAGTTTTGGGGACAGGAGAAACACAGGAAAAATGTTGTGATGACAATGCTACTGCAGTGGGTATCTTCTGCCTAAGACAAGAGATAAATATGTATTTTAGGCCTCAGGTCCGAAAGACACAAGTGTGTCCTATGCCCACTTTTCTCCTTTGGTTGGTTTTAGAACTTTAGAGGTGCTTTGCCACTAGACTCAGTGACTTAATGAGCTTTTAAACTGCCTGAGACTAGGCTTTCGCATGTGTGGTGCATCCTTTTCTATCTGCACTTGGGTTAACACACAGGTTGACTGGCTACTTGTCACCAGCTCTTCTTGCAAGATACTTTCCTGTGTAATCTGCTGGCAAAGCTGCTCCTGTGAGCACTGCCTATTGCATTTCAGTCAAAATGAAGAGGGTTAGTGAAAGCCTGTCATTTAAGCTGTGCTAGCTCATGTGGCTAGTTTTGACTGACCTGTTCAGGGCATGCTCGTGTGAACATGCTCATGTGAACAGATCTAACTGACCTGGAAAAGGCAATATTGCTTTGCAGGGAGCATGGTGGGGAAGTACAGGTAGGAAAGATAAACCTGTAAACCCTTCCTTTGCTACCATCCCAAGAGGAGCTTTTTGTTTTGGGACATGCCCTTTACAGACCTCTGTAGGCCAAAAAAGAAATCTTGTAAGAGGGCAGGAAGGGATAAAATGAGGTGCTATATTTTCATACAGACTGCATGTGTGCATGGTAGAGTCTCAGGGCTTAATCTCTGTTTTCTGACCAAAGCAGAAGCTGTAAGTCATTCCAAGCAAGGAGGTATGTGCCTACTGCATTTGTCTGCCTGGCAAACCCCTGGCTGCAGTGTGCTGCGGGCAGTTCTAGCACTACAGCTCTGTATCATTTTGTGGAAAGGGTAGATGCTGGAAAACCAGTAGTTCTAGCATGCACACTACTGTCTCCAGAATTGGATACTGACTCTCTTTATTGTTACTGGTAAAATTAAACTGATGCAACAGTCACACATGGCAGGCTTCCAGCTCTCTGCTCTTCTTGGGGTGGGAGGGAGGGATTGCCCTTTCCTTCGAGAGAAAGAGGACTGGATAATTTCCAGGAGGGAAGGAAAATCCTCCCTCCTGGAGGATTCCAGTGACCACCACCTGGAATTCCACAGTGACCACTGTGGAACTGTACATGAGCTTACCTGCTTCTGAATGAAGAAACTTACTGTAAATTTGGCAAGACAGAGATAGAAGAAATAAATCATACATTATAATGTGGGACATCCCTTTTCCTCAACAAATACAGTATTTCATCAACTACATTCAACCATAAAAGGCATTTATGCTTCTCCCATGCATAATAAATAGGAGCTGTCTGGCTCATGTGTTAGAGACTGATAAATAGCTGCTTCTGCAGTTCTAATTTCTGATCACGGCAATACAGTGTAGTAGTAAACATGCCAAGAAGGATGTATCCAGGTGGAAAGGAGGGACTGAAGCATTTATGTTGCCCCAGGTCACAACATCACTTGGGAAAATATTGTGTCATCAGGGTTTATCTGCAGTTGTTAGTAATGGAGTTGACAGCATCTCCCTGTTTTCCTGTTGATGGTTGGGTTTTAAACTAGCAACAGGTTTGGAAAATCAGGCATCAAGTCAGGTTTTTTTTTTTTCTTTTTTCTTGCAAACCATTGCACATAGGTACTTGGAGGGAGGCAGCTGCTTTGAGCTTTCTTGAGGCAGGGAATGTGTTCTCTCCAATATATCCAGAGGAAGTTTTATGGCAAAAACCTGTCAGAAAGGCAGAAGTCCTGTTCTCCCCTTTACTCCAGACTTCAGGGTGAATTCAAGCAAGGACAAATCTGTTTTGCTCTGGTTTTGGTTCTTTCCTGTGCAGTGACCTTAGAGAGGGCTAATATCCACCATAAAAGGCACTGAATACCTTGGATTAGTCTCTATGTGCGAAGCATTTCAGGCCTCTTTATTTGTCTGTTCCCTCATATGTTGACTCACATGAGAAGCTCATGATGCAGGTCTGTGGCTGAGGCAGAGAGCCATGCCCAGTTATGTTCCAGGAGAGATGCTGTGGTGCTAAGCCATAGTGGATCTTGTAGTGGATCTCACCCATGCCTGTAATCTCATGTATTCTTCAGTGGGTCAGGGAAGAGGCCAATCCAGAGAGGTGCATGAGCCCTAGAGAGAGACAGGCTCTGGTATGGTGGTGTAGAGTGACTCAAGCACTTACAGCAGGTGAGACTTGCCTTCTCTGGTGTTGCAGAACATGGGTGCTAAGAAGTTCTGCTCTTAATTTCAACCCTCGTGCAACAGGGCCGTTTTTATACCCAGGTAGCCAAATCCCCTTGCTGGGACAGCAGGAATTCTTGTAGGTTTACTCTAAGTCAAGCAGCAGTTAGGAACTTGCATCCTAACAAACCTCTTTCCAGAAACAATGGCCAGGAAAGCATTTGAGCTTTTGGGTAAAGGAAACAAACCAAAATCAGAAGAAATACAAGGCAGTGCTGGGGTTTTGTTCACCCTCTGTTCTGTTTAGTTCCAGCTCAAGCATTGTGGATGGTGAATGGTAAACTGAATGCAGAGCTGTAACTATGCAGCAACATATGTATGCATTGCCCCTGCTCCAGCTCCCTGCCTCCTCTATTCCTTTCTGCCTGAGCAATGAACGTGCTTTCAGGTGCGAAGTGCTCTGGTTCATCATTAGCTCTTGTCATCAAAGCTGATCTCTGGTCATATTTGGCCCTGGTCTCTCATATAGTACTTCCTAAAATCTTCATAAGGAGCCTTTTTTAAATAATGCTGAGTGGTGATTTAAGGGAGGGGCAAAAAAGGCATTTTCTTCGAATGTTAAGTGATGCTTCAATATTTTAATGTCTTCTGAAGTCAGGCAGTCACTGTTGCGTGGTCCCAGCTGGACACTTATTCCTGCTGGGAATGCCTCTCAGCAGCTTTCAGAGCTCTCTGAAGCTGAATCTGTAATTGTGACTCAGAGCAGATCAATTCCCTTTCCTCTCTGCAGTGAAATTTGGGTTCCATTACAGACATGAAGATCTCCCAACATACTGGCAGCATTAAAACAGCAGAACCTGACAGGCACCAGAAACTTGTACTACACAGTATGGTATCCGGTGTTTGGATAAAATGTTAAACTAAAAAAGTGCAAAGAATAGAGCTTAGAATAGCTGAAAGTCTCTTTTCTTCATTTGTGTGGTCTTATAGCAATGGCCATGAGGGTTTTCTTGTCCTTGAAGGTATTAAGCCAAGGTTAAGAGCAACTTTGAAATATTTCTCCTTTATTTTAAACTGTGGCCTGCTGTGTTTTCTTCCTACTCTTATTCCTCCACTATTTGCTCTTGCTTAGACATGTAGCCCTAGTTCATTCAGGAGTGATGAGCTGTAGCCTCTCAGTGGTATCATTGTCCTCCTGGGAGAGCAAGTTGATCATACAGTCTTACCTATTAATGAATAAAAGAGGATGATTTGACTATTATTAAATCTAGGGTCAAGTATAAAATACAGAAGGATGGGTCTAAGTCACAGGTCTAGTCAGCAATCAGGAATGTGTTGTCAAAGTATTTAAAACGTGAATTTTTAAACTTCTGAGAAGATTCAAAGTGCTACTCTATGTCCCAGCTCCATTACTGGACACCCACCCTAAAAGTACTCCCTCTTTTCAGAAGCTTTTGAGCAGTGAAGCAGTTAGTAATGCTGGCATAAGTATTCTGCTTGGAAACCAAATTGGATTGGAAAGGAGCAATTCTAAGCTATCATTTCAGGCTATCTGCAGACTCAGGCAAGATCTTCTAAGTGGTGATGCTTAGGTTGCTTTGTCACAGTTCCTTTATCAATTTTTACAGCTATAAGCATGCTTAAAAATGGAAAGTGAGAGTCTAGTGTACAATTGAGATGTCTGTCTGTTGTGTCCCCCTTGCCCCTCTGTGTCTGTTGTGTGTGTCCGTCCATTTCCCCCCTGAAAAGAAACATGGTTGTTCCTTTGGGGAAGTGAAATTTTATGGTTTATGATAATTGTGACCATTTTCTGGCCTGCTCAGGCTAAGAAGTGCTTTCATATTGATTTCAAAGTAGCCATGATTTAGGCTTCTTTTATACTAGAATGGATGATGTCTGCTTCCACTTTAAACTGATGACATTTGTGACTTCAGAAGCTCATATTCAATACTAAGGATTTTATTATCTGGTCAATGCTGCATTAAAATAACTGAGAAAGCTAAACTGTGCAACAGAATTCTTCTCAGGCAGATTCAGCTTCTATTTCTCTTCCCAGTGCACGCAGCACGGTCCACTAAGCTTTTGAATATCAAAGCATGAGACACTAGTGTCTGCCATTTAAAAGCAGCTGTTCCCATAGGAGATCTAGGGAGTGGTGGACAGTAGTGTTGGGATCAGATGTGCTGTCATGTTAATGGCTTGAATTTGCAGCCTGGTGCTGCGTAATAGCCTGCAGAGATGCTCTAGCTCATGGTCCCTGGAGAGTATTTGGAGGAGAGAAGTCGGAAGGGGGAGCAGAGTGTAAACAAGCCCCATTGGAAGGAAGCATAAAAGTCAAACAAAATGGAACAGGCTTTACAGTTAAAGACGATGCAAACTGTACACTGAATAATGCAAGAGATGGCATTATCCTTAGCCTGTCACTGAGAACGTCTCTTACGTTGCGGTCATCTCCAAGAAAAGTCTGCTTGCATTAATTTCAATAGTAGCCTTTACAGGGCAAGCTCATCTGCCATTGCATTTTTAACTCTCAAAAGCGTAACAAAAAAGAAAATTAAAAAAGGCCACAACTGCTTCTGACTGCGCTCCTTATCCGGCCCTCCTGCCCCTCTTCCCTAACATTTGCCTTTAAGATGATGATGAAATTACATTCCGCTCCAGGAATGCAAACCCTTTGAAAATGTATATCCTCCCCCAAATGGTTCCATTTTTCCTAAATGTGCTAGAAACATTGTCTCATGATCTGCAGTTATTATCTTGACAGGTCAATTATTAAAAAAGAAATTAAAAAATTAAATTTAAAACATGATACAGGAGCTTGGCTGCTGATTTTCCTTTTACTGCTGTTTCTCTGCAGAATGCTCTTGGCACCAATTGACACAGGAACTGCATTGCACCACAGAGGGAAATTATCTTCCCCTATTTTGATGCCAGAGGAAAGATAAGCTCTAGGCAGAGATTTCCTCTAGATTTGTGGGCATTCAGAGCAGCATCCCCTGGCACATGGCTGATCATAGTACCCGGGCTAGTAATCTGAATAGTCAAGTCATTTATTTCTACTGGCTTGCCTGAAAGAACTACCTATTTAGGAAAAGAAACTTGTCATGGAAGAGTAAGAGAATGGATGGAGATAACTGTTCTTGCTTTACTGAAATGGCTTAAAGGAAGATGTGAATTTCCACCAGATATTTGAACAGTTTAATATACCCACATATCAAACCTTATGAGGGTTTTTTTTTAAAGAATCCTTTTGAGCTTGTGGGTTAGTAATATGTGAGTAGCATGTACCTGCAAAATTCATGTTAACAAGTAAGCTCTTCGGGGGAAGCAGTTCATCTGTTAGTTCATTTTTCTTGCAAAATTGACATTAACATGCATTATTGTAAGATAAATACTTCAGCACATCATATAAGCAGCTATTGAAAAAGGTACCTACTGGAGTCCTTAAGCTTCTACACCAGTGGAGGAATGTAACATAAGGAAGAAATTGGGTCCTCAAGGTGCCTTTCAAGGCTGATTGAGAAACTAACTTGACAAAGAATCTCCTGAAATCTTGTTTTCTGCTCTGCTCTGCTCTGCTCCTCTCATGGGTCCTGGGATAATTTGTAATTCAAGCTTGGAAAGAATCCTATGCTATTTCCTTCAGACTTATTCCTTCCACATGTGAAATCTAGTAATTTAAACACCTCATCTCCTTTCATAACTGAGGCAGGAAAAAATAGCCAATGATCACTGATTGAATCCATATTTCCAAAAACTTCCAGTTATTTAGTTTGATGTTTAAAAAATAAAATTAAATGAAGGTTAAAGTATAAGTACTTTTTTTTTAAAAAAAACCAACAAACCAACAAATGATGGTTGTGGCAAATGAATCTGTACTAATCTGGGCTTGTAATAAATCCCTAAAAACCTACTGGCCTCATTCCTGGGGTGTGATATCAAGCAATGAATGTGAAACCAGAAACAGGGTTAGTAGTAAGTGCTGGTTCAGCTTCACAGGGTGGGAAGCAGCTCAGAATGAGTGATTATGTATTTTGGCTTAAAGCTTTAAGAAGAGCACAGGATAAGGATTGAAAATAAGCTCCATTACCTAATTACTTGGGGCTCGGTGGGAACTGAGGATGCTCAGTATCTTGGAGCAGTATTTTTCTAACTTTTAAGAGTTGAGCTCTTTCTCACTAAAGCAAATCATGCATCTCTTGTGCTGCCTCGTGTGGTTAAGGACCTAACTGCATTTCAGATCTTTGTAGTGCTATACTCCTTCACCATTCTTACATACACTGTGGACTGTGAAGGAGCTAACAATGGTGGAATTAAAGGTATCACAGTTCAAATCTGAAGTGGCTTGCTTTGAAATGAAAAGAGCAGATCATGCATCTCAGAGTTGATGTTTCAGGCTCTCTGAAAATTCCAGCAGAAAATTAATTGATTACATTTGAGTTGTGTTGTCACAATTATTTGGTTGTTTGTGTGTGTTCGTTTTTTTGACAAACAAAAGAGCCAGAGAAAAAAGAAGAATGCTGAGAGTAAAAAATCTGAGGAAGGCTGAGTGTTCTTTACATCTTCCTTGAGAAATGGCAGCCACATGGCAAACTGGTTTCAAACTGAATAACTTTCTGGATTTTAAGCTGCTTCCACTTTATACATAGACAACATCTTTAACTTCAGAAACTTGTATCCCATTCTAAGGATGATATTAGGTTGTGAGTGCTGTCACTGTAGTGCAGGAAACTGAAGAGAGCAGCAGCGTTTTTCCCTTGAAGTTAAAGTTTATGTTTCCTAGCCTTCCACCCAGATTTTTTATAAAGCAATTTATTTGTTGACCAGGGACTTTTTGAAACCAGAGGGGACCCTGCCTTATTCTGTACAGATTGTTGAAACAATGAAAATGCCATAATTGCAGCCACATTGTAGAAGACAAATGGGTAACACTGGGGAACTGAATTTTAGCCCTCTTCCTCCACATGGCATGTTTCCTGCAGCAATTCCCAACTGAGCCATCAGAGGAAGAACAAGATGCTTTTTCCTGCATCAGCAAAGCCATTTCATGTTTGCAAACTCCCAGGTTTAAAACAATTCTTCAACTGTTGGCAGTTGAGGTGGAAGACACGTATTCCACCTGCCACCAGCTTTTCCCCTCCTTTTCACCATTTGTAATTGTAGTTTCTCTGACTTGTTCTAGCAGAGAGTAAAATAGCAGAAGTATCAAGTACAGTTCAGCGCAGTAAAGCACTTCTAAGTTATTTCTGCCTAAGCCCAAATCAACTACCAAACCCATCTCTTCAGACCCATTTAGTCAAAGTGCAACAGAGTGGTGTGGAATTAGCCTGTGTGATAAAGCTCAGTGTCTGCCCTGGGAGAGGAAGAAGGTCTGGGTGCTCATGTACAGTGAGATAAACACCTATGCCATGCTCAGGGCAGCTTGCCCACTGCTTGTTTCTGTTATAACACTCTCCAGAAGAACAAGCAGAGAGAAATGATGTGTTGGCACAACCCTCTGAAGGCTGATTCTCTGAAGTCCTGAGGCAGCCCATAGAAAGGGTGACCATGACAATGAAGCCATGGAACAATACTAGGGAGATGTTGAGTACTTTCCTGACTGACACAAAACCAGGAGTGTCTAGCATGAGGTTTGCAGACACATGAGTATTGGAGGTATTCAGCATTCACGGGTATCTTCAGATCTTCCCTAAAGTACAAAAGGTCCTTTGCTAAGCACTAATAGCAGCATGTTATGTGTTGTGCATCTGCTTGGTTAGGCAGCTGCCTGGCTCTTAGGCAGAGTCTTGCTGAGTCACCAGGAATACCAAGGTCCCTCTGCAGATCCTGGACTCAGCTCCTCTCTGTTTAAGCGTCATCTCTGTAAAACAGAGGGAATTTTTCCATCTGCCACTGCTGTAGGAGGGTATGTTTCTTGTGCCTGCAGGAGGTGATTACTGATAAGCCTGCTAGGAGGTATGCAGAGTCCCTCTACCCAAGTCCTTTACAAAGGTGAAATGGACAAAGGTTTCTACATATTCCATCCACATAGAGAAGCTACCCAGGAAACTGTGGGTACTTCTCAGTACTGCTTCTCAGCAACAGTAGAGGAGGCAAAACTTATTCCACTAAACTAAGCTGAAGGGAAGAAGTTTATGAGCAGGAATGTGGGTGCAGCTGGCACATTATGTACCATTTTAAAAACTCCGTTTTTCTGTCTTGCCTCCCTGAGAAATTACTATATTTTCAAATGGGTGAAGGCTTTTGCTGTAAAATCAGAGATCTCAGCTCTATTTAAACCAATCTTTCTAATGAACTGTTTAACCAACGCAAAGTTCAGTCTACCTAAGGTGCATCAAATGGAGAGCCTATTTAACTTTACACTAATTATGACAGAAAATTGGGGACAGGAAGTAGTTGTGGTTGAGACAGTATCAAATCACAATTAATCGCAGTGAATCTTCAACTGTACCACAGATCTGGTAGCTGTACCCATATCCTCTTTTACCAGATAAAAGAAGAAAACACATTCTAATAATAAAGAAATAAAACCACCTCTTGTATTAGAGCCTGACCACCCTGACCTTTATGCAATGCATTATTGACAATTCCGTTAGCATTTATTTAAACTTAATTTCCCAGAGAAGGACATGACAGAAAATAAGAAACATTCATTTCAATTGTAAAACCTTTCACTGTAATGCATCTCTGAATTAATTGGGCACAGTCTTCATATCAAGTGAAATAAATGAGCTGATAATTGATTAGAACCTCAGGGAACAACGAGATCTGATTGGCTAGGAAAAGAGAAGTGACCTATAAAAGGTCAGGATTTATTCAAATCACTTTTTTTAATAAAGCATGTTGATGAAGAAATTATCTGCAAGGCTTAGATGAAATATTGTGATTTGATATATAACTTATGTCAAAGAAAAAATGGGTTGGGATGTAACTTAACTCTTGGAAAACTTAAGATCCCCTTTGAAAGAGATGAGGAGTCCTCTGACTTCCAAACTTGACTTTGTTATACTCTGTAGCCCAGCATGGCTTTTCTTATCTTACCTTTCTATCTTTTTGTCAGGTGTCCCCATCTGCTGAAGAAAGCCTCAAGGAAGGGATTTTGGTTGGTTCTCTGCCTTGCCTATTATGTACACTGCTTTTCCTTTCTAAGATCTCCTCTCCCCTTCAGTTGTGCCTTTAGCTGAGAGGCTGGGATGAGCAGACAGAGGTGCTCTTTGTTGCTTCTGGTGAGGCTGATGGTCTCACCTTCATCCACAACCAGAACACTTTTTGGAACAAGCTTCTCTCTTCTTAACTGGGCCATTCAGCCTGTCCTCAGTCCTTCTCCCACATGCACTTTTAGAGTGCTGTGCCCTTCTCTCCACACTCTTGCTGACACAGCATTACAGCAATTCTTGTGAGTATTACAAATTTCCAGCTCAATGAAAACCTTTCAAGGTTCTGACTGATAATGAGTCCTTGCCTCACTCTGGCAAACTGGTTGCAGCTTAACCACTTTTACTGTGTCACCAGAGGAAGGTGTTTCTTCTTCTTGTGCTCCTGGCACAAGCGTCTATTCCAAGTTGATTGATTATTGGTTCATCTTGGCCTTTCTGCAACAGATCAACAGATCCAGAAAGTATCATCAGGCTTTGTGCTGTGCTGGTTAAATCAATTACAGCACACCACTGCGGGGCATCTCTTCCTTGGTCTGGATCCCAACTAATCAGTAGAGCAATAATAAAATGCTGATCCTTACCTGATGGACAGACTCCCTCTAGTCCGTGAAGAGGTTGCTGAAAACATTGTGTTTCTGGGAAGCCTTCCAGTACTGATGACCACATACCCACAGCAAATGCTTATTTGTCTCCTGTTTGTTTTATAATGATTTGTTTTGCACTCTTGCAGTAATGTATTATCAGCACTTGAGTTTCTCAAGAGAAGGTACAACAAAGCTTTCACTGTATGAGCAGACAGTCAGCGTGGTCTGACTCCTGGAAATGTCTATTTTTTGCAGGAAACTTAACTATGTTGTTAGTATTGTCACTCTCACCCCAGCACAAGGTGATCTCACTGTAGAGCTGTCCTGTTGAAAAGTATTTAGACACTTTAATTTTTCTGCAGTGTTACTTGTCAGGCTCTGAGAAATTTAAAACCTCTCATTTTCATTTGTGGAATTGTCATAAAGACTGATTGCATTTAATGACAGATCCAAACTGGAATCCCAAATTCAACTTTGTAGATGATTTCAGCCCATCAAGGAAATGATCATGCCTTTGTATTCAGTACTGGTGAAACACACCTCGAATACTGTATTTAGTTTTGAGCCCCTCACTACAAGACAGACAATGAGGTGCTGGAGTGTGTCATCTTACTGCTGAACCTACCAGCACTGTACATCTCTCCAAAGGGGTACCTTGAAATTCATCCTACATATCATCAGCTAGGACAACCTTTCCATTTCTAGAAATACAGAGGGATTTTTTGCTTTCATAGTCCAGTTTTGCTTAGAAAGCCCCCCATGCAAGCATTCTGAGGAACCAATGAGTTTTTGAAACTTCTTAAATATCAGAAAAAAGAGCTTTGATTTTCTTATAAAGAAGTTTCAGAAAGAGAATATGCAGAGCAGAGTTCCTAGAGAAAGTGTGCCAGGGGAAGGTGCTGTATAATGGGGCCTCAGATCCTGCAGGTCCCACAAAAGCTCCAGGGCTGGACCCACATTCCATTCAGCTGAGGAAGAGAAATGCTTATTTAGAGATCACTGAAACTATGGAAGTCAGTGGCTCTGAAGTGGCAGGGAAACAAGAGCCTGAGAAAAGGGGATTCATGCAGAACAAAAGCGGGCAATCAAAGAAGGGCCAAGACACAAGGTCTGTGCCAGGTGAACTATGGTACATCTTGTTTCTGGCTTGTGCCCCCTGCAGTGGTGGCACAAGACTCCCCCATCCCCATGCCACATGCCCCATCTCACTCATTGCAGTTCACACTTTGCTCTATGGCTTAATAACCAACGGCAGGCTGTTTGGCACTCAGGAGCTGGTGTGAATGGGCTTGGACACATCTCCTGTTTCCCTATGGGACTCTAAGGATGCAGCAGTTTGTTCTATGAATGTAGGTCTTTAGAAGCATAAGGCATTCAACTGGGATTCAGAATCATAAAATCGTAGAATGGACTTATATGAACAAGTCAAAAGAGGACCAGTGAAAAAAATTTCCTGTGTTTTTTGGCTTGAAAGGACCCTAAACTCCCCTAGAAACCATAGCAGCCTGTAGGACTGCAGTGCTGTGTATATTTCTCCCATCTGCTGGTCATCCAGCTCTGAGGTCAACTTTCAGAAGTCAGAAGCCTCCTTGGAAAGAGCATTTATTTCAAATTACAAGTAGCATGCTGACTTGCAGCTGAGAGTTGTCCAGGGAAATGAAGTTTTCACCCTAGGCAAGACAGGTTTGGACTGCTGAAGAGGAAGTCGCGATGTTCAGTAGCAAAGTTTTGGGGTAGGTGCCTTACAGTTACAAGTTTGAAGTCAGATTCTTCCCCGCTCTACACTGGGTCTACCCTGACCTTGTCCCAACCACTGGTTTTCCTGTTTGTGAAGCAGCTTGAGAACTGCTGTAAATTATAGCTCCAACTGTTAAGGAAAACCCAACTCACTGCCAGGAGTTAGTTCACAAGCAGATCAACAGTACCTACAGCCAGACCAGAAGTCCCTGGTAGAGGGTGGAAATCTGTGAACTTCTTGACAGGTTTCCCAGAGTAAGTCATCTCCACAGGCCCCCTTGTCTGGGAAATGACAGAGGTAAGTAATTGACAAAACCCCCCCCCAAAACCAAACCCACAAAAAACCCCACCTAAAAGGCTGGAAATAGAAATGAGAAATATTTGGGGTTTCTGTCTTGTGGAAAACTTCAGCATTGCAGGACTTTTTACTGCTGCTTAGGACAAAATGCTGACAGGTTAACTACTGGTTTTTAAGAGAATAGAAAGTCTGCAGGAAAAAATACCCTAAAATTCTTGAATATTTAATTTTGTTTTCCAAATGAAAAATGTTGGCTTTTACTTTTGTGTGTGCAATAGTCAATGTTTTCTTGTAGTAACGTATTTCATTTTGTAGTAACAGCTTTTCTTTTCTCCCTTTCCCTCTTTCCCTCTCTCTTCTGTTTTCTATTTTTTCTGCGGAGTTGTAACCACTGGGCTGTGTTTTGTATGAAGCATGGCCTGTTTTGTTCTAGAGTGACCTCAAGCACCATGCTGAGACGCTGGTTGAAAGCTTTGCCAAACACTTCCCCCATCCCTTAGATTTTCTTTTAAAGTTTCCTAGTCAAGTGTTAACTGAGCTTAGTCCTAGTTATAAGATCTGAGTTCACATCTATGCAATGATAAGCAATGACTCTAGGCATGAAACAAACGTACTGATATGTAAGTCACACTCACATTCTCTCATACCTCACAGGTTAAGATTCTGTCCTGTTCCTTTCAATAACACCTTAGAACTGCTACACCAGAGGAATGCAAAAAGATGCTGTGTTAACAGGAGTATGGGAAAAGAGTTGGTGTACAGAGGTATGCATGCTGCTCTCAAGAGAAACAAGGGCTAAAATGCAGTCTCCAAAATGCAATTGGATTGTGCTTTTGTCATTCTAACTCAGAAGCAACTCTGACCTTCTCTGACAAGAGACCTTCATGCCTTGCTGTCTAATGCAACACTGACTGCAAATACAAAGATTTGTTCTCTGCTTACACCTGTGCAAATAGGGTGTAAATTCTTAACATAGTACAGTAATGTTTGCCTTTGTTTTGCACATTGCAGACAGAAGAGTACTTGTGAAAAGTGTACTGTGCAAGGAAAAAAACCTCCTGGCTACATTACAGATTAGGAAGCACAGGAACTCTTGTGCCTTTGAACTTTGGGGTGGAGTTGGTCGAATTTGGCACTCTTTTTTTCAGTATGAATACATAGTCCAGCTCCCTGCCCTAAGACATTTTCACCTAAACCCATGTTGCTCTTCGAAGACATCTAGCATTCTCAAAAAACCTTCACTGATGGTTATTTGATAGCCTGTGTAGGATATCTAGTCTGATGCTTCCATTACAGGTTTTAATGATTAACCTAATGTTTAAGGTAATTTCAGTCTATTACAACACTTCCAGCCCAACTTTGATAGGACAGGAAACTCATCCCTTTCTCTTTGAAGCTGTTATTTCTGTATTTCAGGATTTAGCACAGCTCCCCTCTGCGTTATCTTCACCACATTAAGTAACACTAGCTTTTGCAGTCTTTATGATGCCTCTTCTTCTCAGTCTCCTTTTGTCTCCCAGTTGATCTGTATTTCTTTTAAATAGGTATATAGGTATATAATTTGGAAAGAGTTTGGAATTGTTTGGAAATGTTCTTAGGAGCTTGGAGATATATAGTTTGGAAACTTCTTAATAGTGCAGAATAATAGTTTGGAAACATTCTTTTATATGAAATGAAGATTACTTTTGTTTGTACAGGATGATCTGTGCCTGCTTTTTTTTTTAAGCAGAGATGCTTTGGTGCTGTCAACTCATGTTCAGCTTGTGATCCTTTCCTACACAACTGCTACCTGACCTTGTTCCGTACATGTACAGTTGATTGTTGCTGCCTGAGCTCTGGGTCGTTTGTAGATTTGGTGGGTGTTGTCCCTAATTAAATCACCCCTATGGAACCTCACTAGGCCCTTCTTTTCATTTTGACAGTGAATTATTTTCCAACTAAGTTTGCACTGCCTGACCCTAACAGTATTTTTGTCTTTCCCACATTTCCTTATCTTCTTTTTCAAAGTATCGTGCAAATGTCAAAAACCTTACTGAAGTCAAGATATATAACATTTTCTCCTTTTTGCCTAAAGCTATTCCCCTGTTATAGAAGGAAGTTAGACTGATTTGACATGGTGTCTGTGTGACAAATCCATATTGGCTATAACTCATCTTTTGTTTTCTTCTAGGTATTTAAGTAATTTGTTTATTTGTTCCAACATTTTTCCAGGAATTGGATTTTAGCTTGATTATTTCTGAACTCCTCCTCCTTTCCTTTTTTTAAAAATTTTATCTTTTTTTTTTCCTTTTTTTTTTTTTTTAAGATAACAGCCCCTTTGTAGCTTTCTGAAGCTTCATCCTTCCTTTTGGGGGTATTGGTGCTCAGAGACACCTTCAGCCAATTCTCTAAATATCCTGGGATGTTCATTAAGCCTAGCTGATCTGAAAAATACGTGCATTATCCTACCACTCTGTACTGCAGCCTTAGCATGTGTTCAGGACTTTGTCATGCTAAGTGCTGGACACAAGTAATAAAGATAGTTCTTTCACTGAAGACCTGATGATTATCTGTATATAAGTGAGGTGAAGCAGAAGCCTCTGAGCAGACAGAAGGCACATTAAACAATGAAACATTTTTCATTAGCTTAAAAGATAAAAGTGCCATCTTGCACAAGGTCTGTCCATTATCAAACGTTTTGCAGGCATTGCAGCAGGGGGGATTTTAAAGCAGGAGTCAAAAGAGGACAGTCTTTTAGCTGACCTTCCTTTTTGCAGAGATCTACTCTAAAGCAATAGAAGAGGCAAGTATAAAGACTAGACGAAGGAGCGGGCATGAGGAACAAATGGTGAAGGAGAGATCACCCGGTCTGCTAGGCTGGCCACTGTGCACAGAGCTGGAAGCACAAGCCTTGGGCTGAGTAAAAGTTGTTGAAACAAGTGTGGAACATAAGGACAGGCCTCCTGCCATATGCTGTCTGCCAGCAGGAGGTGTCCACTGGTGTGTTTTGACGGGTGTGTCATTGGCAGGAGCTTTCTCCCAGCATCTCTGCCCAGGAGCCCACTGAGATGAACTCCCATCATGATGCTCTAGCTCTGGGGAGGTGGTGTGAGAACAGCTGAGACATGGTTTGAGTAAAACCTTCTTTTTCCTTCTGCTTTCTCCCTCATTTGGCATAGGGTTAAGCTAGGCAAGTTTGCAAGAAGCTGTGAGTGCGGTTCAATTTGGACTGGGTCCATTTGCACTCTGCTCTGCTCTGTGTTCATCTACAACTGCTCTCAGCCCATCAGCCCAGAGGCTAAGTGGATGTTTGACACTGACAGAAGGGCTGCAAACTTCTGCCTTGAATGCCTAGGGTTATGGCAGCAGGGGCAGGGCAATTGGGTGCATGTCCTGCTGGGAAGGATGACCAGAGCAAGGCAGAAGGTAGAGGCTATTAGAGGTCATCGGCAAAAGGTGTTTTTCACTCAGAGACTTTGGAGAGCTGAGTCTGGGGCAGAGGCTCCTAAACTTAACAGTTCAGAGATATCATTCCTGGCTGCTAGAACAACTGAATTCAAATCTGCCCAAAGTGGCTACAGACTAACTATCCCAGCCTTTTTCTCCCGATACGTCTAAGACTGTTCTTGGAAATGCTTATTTTAATGGTTGATTAATGAGCTGTGAGCCACAGGGGGTAATTAGTCTGCTAATCACCAGGTTCAGCAATCTCACCAGCCGCTCAGATTGCTCTCAATGGCAACCCTTTTACCTCCATAATGCTAAACTGGCATTAAGGAACACTGTTAATGCTGTGATGCTCCAGTTGAGCTTAGCCTTGCCAAAAGCATTAAGCTACACATATTCTCCTTCACACCATGGGGCTCTTCGTTGTAGAGATTGTTTCTGCATTGGGCACCTTCATTAATTCAGTCATTGCAGCTTGCTGTATAATGAGAGAGAAAAGTGCACTGGCTGAAGGTTTCATCCTACTGCCCAGAAGGTTTAAATAAATAACGTAAAAATAAAGAATAAAGCCCTCTAGGCCACATGCGTGGTGTGCAGGGCCCCAACTGAGCCAGTTGGCTGTGTTTGCCAGACTGCTGCTGAACTATGCTGCAGGTGTTCTCTGTCACAGAGACACATGTTTGAACCAGGCGCCCTGTGAAATCCAAAAAAGTGCACTTCCTCTGCTTTGTCAGCACGGCTCCCCTTTGCCTGCAAGGTTTTTCAAAAGCATGAGGGAAATGACTCACCCAGCAGAATGTGGGAATTATCCTGTTTAGCTGCTCTGCTTTATCCTGTCAGAAACGTACGATGAAAAACTCTAGTCACAAGAGACCAAAGGGGCTCCCACATAACTGACAGACACCAACTGTTTGAGAGCACTCAGATCCTGTTATCGAGAGGAGCCTGACCCCTGTGCTGCACCTCCATTTATCATCATTTTAATCCAATTGGAAGTCTTTTCAAAAGTCTCCATGTTCTTTCATCTTTCTCCCACTTTCTCGTACCCAAAATGTTCTCCTTTTTCTCCCTTTCTTTTTGTTTACTTTTAAACTTCTTGCCCTCCCAAATATTTTTTATTCTTTTAACTTGGAAAAGGTTAGATTTTTAGAGGTGATCCCAGGCCAAAAACGTCTCTATTAAAGCAGTATAAAGAGAAGATTACTTCACCAAAATCAATGAAGTTAGTCCAGATTTAGCTGTCGAATTGAGCAGAATTCAGCTGGCTAAGTCACTTCTCTTTTTTTTCTTTTTAATCTTCAAAGTGATCCTGAAAGGTGCCAGACAGCAACTGAAAAGAGTTTACTCATACAAGCTAAGGCCCAAATTTCTCCATCTCCTGTTTGTCATTAAGGTAGTAAGTGCCAGGTGTTTTATACTCAGAGATGGTTCTTACCCATGCAAACCAAACCTTTCTTCGTGAAGGTATTTAAATGCCTGAGCACTTTTTAAGCCCTCAGGGAGATTACTTGTGTGTTTAACTTCTTATATCTGCCTAAATACATTTTGATTCAGTGTCCAAAGGAGTAAGGAAAAAAATCACTATTGTCATTCCAGTTTTATGGGAGAAAGAAGCGTGATTCTGAATGATTCTGTCCCTTGAAACTAGAATCTTGCTGTTGATATGCTGTCTCAGCCCTCCTGGCTGTATCGCCTGTCCACAGTGGGACTTTAGTCACAGTCTGGCCAGGATGACATGTTATGCTGTGGCTATGAAATATATCTTATTTTTGAGTCCTCATTCAGCATAGAGAGAGTCCCATGGAACTGTGGAAGTTGTGGAGGGTCATTCTCCTTTCTGCTGCCCAGCTAGTAGGTGATGCTTACGTGGTTGTCCTGTGCCTTGGAGCCATAAAGACCCCCAGGATGTCTCTGGGTGCAGCTGTGGGAAGGTGAGGAAGAACTGCAGACAACTACACTCAGAGGAGGAGGCTTGAGGACTGTAGCATAAGTGGCTGCTACGTGGGAACTCCTGGGGTACGGATAGGCCCCTGGAGCATGGGGCTAAGGTACTGCCTAGTCCTGTGAATACTCTGAAGTAGTTATAATACAGCATATAGGTGTTGGAAAGGCTGGCATTTTCAAATTATTTTTCTTTTTTGTTAGGGAAAAAAAATTCAGCTGATGAAATTCCTCAGAAACCAGAAACAGAGCAAGCTTAAAGTCAGAGATTTGTACTTTGCCTCAAATCTGGCATGAGCAAGCTAATCAGTGCAAAGGGCTACATCAAACATCTTGGTTTTCATAGTGCCAAACACTAGTCATGCTTTGTCCTTGTAGATTCTCTGATGTTATCAGGACCCACCAGTGTTTTTGCAGTTATTGGAAAACTGTTGACAATAAAGTCATGCCTTCTGAAAAGAAAAAAACAAAGACCAAATAGTTTCACCATGCTTTTGTGTCAGTATGTTTTATGCATTTTATCTAAATGATAACAACTACTGCCAACAAAAAAAAAAAAAAAGAAAATAATAGTCATCAAAAGGTAAATTTAGTCTTAGGAAGGGCTGAGGTCTGGCTGTGCTGTGGGGTCGCATTACCCTTGAAGGCACACTGAAACTGAGCTCTTTAGCTACGTCAGGCTTTTCATAAATATTCCCGCCTTTCCCTGTCTCTTTGGTACCATGAAGGTGGCTGCAGTGAGGATCCGTGATGCCTGGGCTATTTGTACTTGCTGGCAGCACCTTTTGCTTTGCAAGTGTGGTTTGGTGCATCAAAGCACAGGGCCCTTGTCTGTGTGTGAAGGTGCAGGGCAGCTGGAGGAAAAGCAGAGCTCCTGGGGCTCACTGCCTTCCATTGTAGGGAAACAACTGCATAGGATCAGCTGCGCATTATTTAAAGCATAATTATTTTGAAGGCTAATTGGATAAAAACACAAAGTTTGGAAAGAACTATGGTTTTGTGATGATGGAAAAATTACAAGTGTTTCACATCTTAAACAAGCCATCCTTGAACCATTTTGACCTTCAGATTTTCAAAACTGGTTTTGGAGAATTCTCCCTTCCCTTCCCTTCCCTTCCCTTCCCTTCCCTCTTTTCTTCAACTACTAGGTAGGATTGAGAGAACACTAAGAAAAATATTTGGACCTTCACACTTCAGTTCAGATTGACCCTAAAATATTGGTGATAGCCCAGGAAGGACAGAGGTAGGGAACTCTCTCCTTTAGTCTGGACTGTGATTCACATGAACCAATTGCAGCAACATTTTGGGGTTTCCACTGGTATTGGTATTGAGTTCTGGGTTTCTAGTTATCGTTTATCAGCCTTGTCATGTACAGACATGAACAGACATGAAGTTATTCAGAATCCCTCTAAACTTGGGTGGAAAAAATTATGTTATTCTCTAAGTGTTTGTGTTGGGAAAGAAAATATGGTGGCAAAAATAAGGCTGAAACACCAAGCAGGAAATGATGTTGGAGCAAATTGCTAAACAGAAGCTGATGAGAAGGAAAGGAAGTTCATAACCAGTCCCACTCATGATTAGGGGAAGACTGAACTTTACTCTCTGGTTCCCCTCCTTATCTTTTCCTGGCTGAAACAAAGCTAATCTAAGTATTTTTTGATGTTCAAGATGTTAAAAAATCAGAAACATAGGTCTGACTATCCATTGTGCATTAAATGATACTGCAAGTTTTCCAAAGCCATCTGTAGGGAGAGGTGTATCTCCCCTAAGCCAGAGCATCCCTACACTCCTCCTTATGCCCATGATCTCTTATGTCCAGGTTGGGGTCTACTCCTATCTACTTACTTATTTATTTCATAATTTATACCATATAGCTACTCTAAAATTCTATCAAGTCTATAAGTAATACAGGTGAAAAAAAGAAATTTAAAATCTGTAACAAGGAACATCTTCATTCAGCCCGTTTCTTTCAGGTAGGGAATAAACATGAAGTGCATAGATTATACACTGTCTTAAAAGCATTGCAAACATAGTTATGGAATTATGTGGTTAAAATTTCACATTACAGGGACACTGCAATTGTCACTTACATGAGGATATTCTTAGTATGTAATGAAAAGGGAAAGCTTAAATTATTTATTCTAGTAATAATTCTTATTAAATTATTTCCATGCAAACTTTTCTGAATAGGTAGGACTGAGAATATACTGCCCTTTAAAGTAATATTAATATAAATGTATAATTTATAAGTCCTAAAGCCATAAAATTCATTAAAAGTGTCAGGTATCACATGAAACTTAATATTTATCTGACTCTGAAAAGTGGTTGGGTAAAGCTGCAGTTTTGCTCAAGAGTTTGTTCATTGTTTGCATTTGCTGCCTTTTCTGACAAAAATCCCTTGTATTGCTTGATATTCCCATTAGCAGCATCGGAGCAGCCAGGGGAGAGAATTGCCTCCAATTCCTTCTTCTGCCCAACAAGCAGAATATTCTTGCTAGTTCATTGTCATTTTCACACCTGTGCAAATCTACTTCATAAACTGAAGGCACTACAGCTCCCTGTCCTTTACGGAGGCTGTCACTGGGGCTGTAGAGATATTTTGTTTGCCTGGATGCTAAACAAAACCGTGATTCTGATCCCAGGCTCAGTTTGCAGTGCTGGTGGTTCTGAGGAAATCCGTACAATAACTGCTCTACCCAGAAAATGAACTGGTCTCTTATCCAAAAATAGGCCTGGAGCCCCATGATGTAACTTTAACAAACACTTCTACAGCTTCCCTTGCTGGGCACATTATGGCTTTTAGAAGGCTTCTGGTGATACAGAAATAAATAATTCTCAATAAATAATTATTTCAACAATTCTATCTCTTTTTTTTTTATATTCACAAACAGTTCTGAAATTCCCACATTGATTTGTTATTTGACATTATTTTCCAGTGAGTTCATGGAAAAATACCAAGGTTTCATATCGTGTCAGTTAGAAATGTTAGAATTAACTGTGCCTTCACACTGTGAAGCGTGTAACTAACTGATATAAGTTGAATTGCATAGCTTGAGCTATATAAATAATAGTGTGTTTAATAACGTGCAAATGTTGAAGTACAGAACATTTTATTTGTTCAGTCTATGTTAGTTCTGTAAGTCACCTAGTCAAACCTGGGAAACATAATCACATACCTTTGGTTACTAAAAAGTTATGATTTGGATTTTAGCTGGGATGCAAGAGGTCAGTAATGCACTTTCAACATATTGAAAGCATGGCTGTAGCTGCCAAATATGTGCCTGTAACAGCAGTGTAGGACGCTTCTGGGCCTTCTTGTGCACCTTGGGTTTTGGTTGTTTGGGAGTTTTTTCCACCTTTTTTTTCCACTTTTTTTTTTTTTTAATCTAAAGCATTAGAACTGTGCACACTGGTGATATTTTTAGGAGAACATATTCTCAACCCACCTCTACCTTTAACCAAATTTTTCATCAGGGAATTCATTAGAATTTATGTAAGCTGGGAGTGATAAAAAAAGTTTCATTTTGTGGGGTTTTTCTCATGATCATAACTCAGAAGAATTGCAGAATGTATTTGCTGGACTATTTAGTAGGGGCATGCTTTACCATCAGTGCTCAAGGAGTTTGTAACTTTCATGAAGTCCATAAGTAGTCCCCAGGGGAGCTGTATAAGGTTTCATTTTGTTTCTTATTTCAGTGTGAACACAAATATATTTATTTATTGAAGTTATAAGAGTCACCTGGATAAACTGCAGAGTTTAATACAATAAACTATATTTTTTTCTGCTCATGGTAACCACCTTAGCTGCTGACCAGTTCTTGTGACCTTTTAAGATAAGCTGGCGCAGTCCCAGTTTCCTCACTAGCTACCAAGCAGACTAAAGCTGGAATCTTTTCCATGGCTGATGTAGACTGACAGCCAATCCCACAAAAACTGTGGGACTAAGAACTTCAATGGACCATAACTGAGGTTGCCAGAGATGCTGAGTGTCAAGAGCACAATGCTGGTTCCAGTGAAATTTGCACTTGCTTATACCAGATTTGCACTTCTCTGCAGAAAAGAGGCAGTGAATGTGGCTAATCTTCCAATCCAGAGCTCTGTGGTATGTTGCTGCTCCTGTCCGCTGGGAAGACGCTATGGGTAGGTCCCAATGAGCTGACCAAAACATGAACCAGACACCCCAGCTGCTTTGTAAGGGCCCTGATAATACATGTTAAGGTGAATGACTGACTTGAAATCCAGCCATTTGCTATAACACATTCTTCCTGCAGAATTGCCTACGCGCTGAGGGACTGGCAATACAATGTCAGGTACAGGGACTCAGTGCAGAGGGATTCAGTGTTTTCAGATTAACCAACCACTCTACTTTTCTTGTCTGATTCACCACTGTTGAATCATTAATGTATCTGAAAAAACAGAAGCAGGAAGCTCATACCACTTTTTGGGTATGTCTACATGTTTGCTTTGCTATTTGAAGCGAGCCACCAGGCTGTAAGTCTTCTGCATATATATTTCCTTTTAGCAAACTTCTTTTAGCCTGTTATACTGTTAATTGAAAACTCTCTCTACTAGTGACTGTCTTGAGAGCCTCAAAGTTATCCCACAAGCTTCTGCATCCACACAGACCAGGCTTATCTAGCAGGTACCATGTCCTCCTGTGGTCTGTATTACACAGGCCATATCACTATCACAGCTACTGTTTACAGATGACTACTATTAAGGAGCTATTCAGTGAAGGATCCTGTTCTCTTTACTACTTGCTTCTTTCTGTTTTGTTCAACCTGTTCATTTTGTATATCAGGGACAGACATATGGAGTTTCCTTCTTAGAGGGCCCTTCTAATACCAAGCGTACGAACTGGGATCTCTTCAGTCTAGAGATAGCTTTCACGCAGCCACCTGGAAGCAGTGTCAGACCTAGACCTCTGCTGTCTCCTGTCATGTCTCCGAAGGAGCCACTGTTAACATCTGAGATGATCTATCCTGTGAGATTTGCTTATTGCAATATATCTTGAAGAGGAAGGAAGTGACTCAGTAGCTTTTTATGGTATTTGCCTTGCAGTACTCTCAGACATATCCTGGTCATCATGGTGCATAGACTTCAGGCAACAATTACTGCCCTTTAGAGGTTTGAGGGTTTGCTGAGGTTTGCACGTGTGCATTCTGCTAGGTGTTGGACGCATTACTTGTAAAGACAAAAAACTCATTAATTGACATCTCTGCTATCTATAATCACTGTTTTTCCTTCAGGTCTCACTCTGTTGAACAAAAGCTTACAGATCTTCCTGTGGTCATCTTCTTGATCAAGGAATTTGCTTGAGAATGAAATGGTGACTCTGAGGCACCTAAAAGAGGTTTTCGTTGTGTCTGTGGGCAGAAGGGTCAATTCTGAGATAAAAATAGACAACTGCCAGCACCCGAGCAGGCCAAGAGAATCTCCTGGCTTAATGCAGAGACTGGCACCTGGCCTACTATAAATAGTGTCATTGCCCCTGTTTGCCCATCCTGTTTGTAGAGTTTTTCCAGTATTGTCATGGCATCATTCATCCTTCCTTCATTACAAAGCAGTGGGCATCTGGCAGATAGCAACTCATTCCCCAGGTGGTACCATGGTTCTCACACAGAAAAGTGGCACCTTTCTCTCATGACTGTTTTCATGTCTCAGAAACAAGGCTCTCTTGGTATTGTGTGCTGTTCTGTCCCTCCAGACACTGGAGGGCTCTGTCTTAGGTTAGATGCAGGGACATTTTGTCTATCTCTGCTGCCTCCTCGAGCATCAATTTTTGTATCCGCCCTTTGCTCTCCCCTGCTCTCTCAGCTGGTTTATCAAACATGCATAGAATTCATGTCACATTTCTGGGCTAAGTGAAGGTGGCCCATCCACCTGGTCATGGCCAGTAATAAGTCATTATCAGTATGTGACATGTCACGATATATATTGGTAATCATGAGATCCAATGTCCCTGTTTCATGCTTAGTTTATTAACAGTAACAATCAGATTATTACAGTATTGGTTACAACGGTAACACCCATGTGCAATTCTAAGTACCAGACACAGAATTACCATCTTCAGATGTTCTGGCACCTTCAAAAGTCCTCATCCCAGCTCCTGTAGGATAGACATTCAGGATCTTCCACAAAGGCCATATGGCTGGAGGATCTTTTCCGATCACCAGGAGAGATATTGGCAATTGTGTCACTGCCCACAGATGTTCTGGCCCCTCCATCAGTCCTTATCTCTGTACATTAGGATATAAATACAGGATCTTTTTCCCTCACTGCCTGATGGTCAGTGTCTTTTCTGGTCACCAGGATAGGCACTGGTAGCAATTGTGGTTCTTGATGAGGGGTCTCCTCCTTACATCCCTGAGCCATTAATGTCAGGGTCCAGGTGAAGGTAGTCATAAGTCAGGCAGCCCACCCTCAAGAGCTGACCCAACTGTGACCATCTTTCCACCTGTGGGCTGAGGCCCAAGGCAATGATACACAGATCATATTGCTAAATTTGTTTCACCTTTGGAGATATTATTGATAGGTTGGTGAGGTCTATTTATAGGAAGGAAGTAACCATAATTCCTGCTGGTGCAGAGGTCAACTTGGTTATCCCAAAGGGTATCTGGCAGGACCACATGGAGGTGTGATCTCTGCAGCTATGTCCAGGTAGTAATGATGATCCTGCTCTCTTTAAGGAAGCCATAATAAAGAAGTTTATCTTACACCCTTAAGCCTCACAGCCTAAAGGGACCAGAGCAGGCTCTCATGTCCCTGTCACTTCTCTGTGTTATGACATGCCATTTTTTTTGCAGGTGTGTATATATTTAAAGAGATCCTGGGGTGATGCTTCCTGCTCAGCTCTGAAATGCTCTGAAAAATGCCACTATGGGTGTCTCTGTCATATTTTACTGACCAACTCTGAACCACAACATACACAGAAGTCAGGAGAAGAAACTCACTCTTGTGAGATTTCATGTTCCCTTAGTGCCTTGTGTGTGCCTCTCTACGTTTCATGTTTGGGCACAAATGGAGCACTTCCCATCAAGGCTGAAGATACACTTTGTTCCTATCTGTAAAAGTGATTTTTTTTTCCTGTGTTTTGTTTTGTGGACTTTTCTTTAAAAAAAGCAACTACCAAAACCAAATTTATGAGGCGCTTACAGAGGTTTGGGTTAAGGGGTCCAATGTTGAGGCTGTATGAAGGTGTATTGTAATGATAGGTTCTCTCTCTAGCTTTCAGATTAGGGTGAGAAGACAAAAATTGCCAGTTGGTGTTCGTAAGTCTAGGTAACAGCACATTGAGGTCTTATCCAATTTTCTTACATGTGGTGAAGGAGCAAAAGGAATTAATGGTAACAGGGAATTAATAAGCATGGTGCTCTAACATGGTCCTGTAAAATGAACAACCCTATTGGAGTATGGTTTATCTCCTCCCTCCCATACCCAGAAAACAAAATGAGACTTTGGGTTTCAAAAAGAAGGTGGTCACTAAGGACAGAGTTTTGGCAGAAGATAAGGCAAGCTCACACTGCCTGATCAGAGACACCAGCCTCTGTGAGAAGGTGCCAAACCACACAGCTGCAGAAAAGGGTGGGAGCCCCATTTCCCTGTTAGTCTGCCTTGGTGAGGTGCTGCTGGTGGCTTTTCTTGTGGGAGGCGAGAGTGTGAGGCACTGTCTTGTGGTTCTGGGCCGGCTTCTCTGCTCCTGAGTGGCTGTTCACTGTGCCACAACCTCATAGGGCTTTTTTTCTACATTGCTCTGTCTACAGCAATGTCATGTTACAAGATGCACACTTTTTATCTGCTGATGTCAGCATGAAAAGAAGGAAATCGTCTTTTCACTTAAAGTGTTGTAAATCATCACAGTAAACCAGACTATACGTTATGCTTTTGTTACTGAGAGTTAAATTACAAGGAAATGAATGGTGCATAATAATTCCCCGTGTCACTGAATTCTCTCCTCCTCAGCAAAATAGTCCCTCACACGAGCAGGTTTACTGTGCTCACCCCATTGCTGTGGAAGAGGCGCTCTCTAGTGGATTCTTGTCTGAAAAATTGCTGCTGGGTGGTAGCAGAACTGCTCAAATAGATTCATCTAAATGCTGAGAAGGGTGATTATGACAGGAAGTTGTATTCAGATAAATCATATTATCCCATACCAAGATTTGTTTTGGTGAAATAATATATTCCCCAAAAGACTAAGAGGTCCTTTTGTATTTATTGAAGACATTATTAGTTAAACTGTGATGTTTATCATGCTTGCAGACTGATTCCATCAATGATAAAATGTTAACCAATAATTCCATTTTGGAAAGTAATATTTATTTCAGTTCTCAATTGCATTTGGTGATCAGCACTTCTAGAGCTGTGCTTTCTTTAGCTGGGTTTGGTGGTTGAAGTCGGAAGAGTGAATGTGCACTGCTGGTTGCCTGCTACAGATTTAACAACTGAGTTTGAATAAATTACTAAAACAAAGCTTGGAAACAGACAAAACCAGGTCCACATTTACATACCCCTGGTGGCCATTTCTGCTAAGAAATGTGTACAAGAATGGTTACAGTTAGGTATCCTCTAATCTAATCTAACTCTAATCTTCTCTTTCATGCCAGATTTACAGATACCTAAAGCTATTGTTGTCAAAAGGAATCTCAAAAAATCCAATAACCCATCTGGGACTCTCCCAGGGGTGTGAGAGGTAAGAAAAGGGGATCCTTCACCTACAAGTCATTGCTTCAGCTGGGAAGGGCACTCAGGAAAAAGGTTTGGTTTGCAGCATTACCACTCCTTCCCATGCTGCTTCATCTCTCTGCAGAACCAGGCTCTGTGAAGCTCAGGGAGGGATGTCAGCAGGGAAGGGTGGGACAGAAGCAGGGAGTCATGCATGTCATATTTTTTCAATCTCTTAAACTTAAGTCTAGAAGATGTCTACACATTCAGGAAACTTTTTCCTATGTTGGTGATGTGGAGAGGATGACCACAAAGAGACAACAAGGGAAGGGGTTTAACTGGAAACAAAGGCTAGTGCAGAAGTTCTGAGGCTTTGAAGGGATGGTTAGTGTCCCTTAGGAGTCCCTTAGGATCTGCTAGTTTAGGCAGTAAGTTGGCTGCGCCAGGAGAGTTCAATTGGCTTGACATAATGTGTTTTGGGCAAGATGTTTTGCTGCAGGATGATGGTATGAAGGATATGAGCTTTGTGGTTACTAACACAGGGTAGAAATACTTGCTCAGGCCCTCTGAATTCAACAGGATCAAAACACTTTCAGGCTGAGAAAAACTTTACTAGGGATATATAACTTGCAGGTTGAGTCAACAAGAATCCTACTCCTCCTCCATCTGATGGCCCTGATAGTTTCACTTTCTAACTGGATGCTAAAGAAGTACTCTACTTCTGAGGTCTTTGGTGGAATATGTTGTCTGTGTTGTAATTTTACTTTTGAAGCTGTGGGCTTGAGAAACTGATCTCCAAAAACACGCTGTTCTTCCATGCTTAGAAAACTCAATGTCCGTGTCATGCACATATAAGCATGTGATTCTAGCTATATGATCAACAAGACGATACCTTTACAGAAAACTGGTCAAGGTCAAAAGCTACCACACCTTCATCTTGGCAAAACATTTTAGGACCTTAGCTCTCAAACACAAGACTGTCACAGTTGCTGGTTCCAAATGGTCCCCAGCCTCACTCCTGGGTACTGCCGCTGCTCTCTGTGGATCTGTATGTGAAACAATTCCTGCGATGCTCAGTTTTGCAGTTTGCTGGTAATAACAAGATGTTACCAGTATGTTCAGGACATGAGGTGTACACTGCAGCATTTTGTGTGCAGTTTCATTTCGATAGTTCAGCTGTCCCAGTTGAGGAGGAGGAAGCCTCCAGGAGATACACAAGTCAGCTCCTAAGGACTGCTACTCCTCAGATTTAATCCAGACCTTCCATGAGTCAACACCCTTCTTCATTTTGTGCTGTCTGTCTATCGGAGCGTCGAGCAAGTAAGAGCATAAGCAGATGCAATCAGGGTACTTTGTTGCCTAAGTACCTATTCTTTCCATTTTGCAAAAATATACACATTGATAATGTGAGGAAATGAGAGATTAAAGGATGGTGATGCATGAAGAATTGATTATCTGAGCTTTTAAGCAGAATGAGAGATGGCTCTTCATTTGGAAACCTTTTTTCCTCTCTAATAAACACTGTAAGACATCATTTTGTATTAAAAACTAATGTATGTGGCTTTTTTTTTTTAAGGGTAAGAAATGAAAGAAAGAAAATGCTTTGTTTCTCAGAGGCACCATATGTACCACATGCTGCAGTTGCTATGGTAATTATTCGCATTTTATTGAATAGCACTGCAAGGGGTTATACAGAAATGAATCTGACTGGCCAAAGTGCTTGTTAGAATGAATATGTCCAGTTATTTATAAAAGCCTCCATGAAGCACTTGAGGAAAATAAGTGTGTGAGGGAGAGGGAAGGAGGGAGGAAGGGAGGGAGGGAAGAAGAGGAAAGGAGACAACTGTCATAAAGCTGAGACCGACACAGTGGCATAATGTGTGGCATTCCATGAGCCTTCTTGCAGAAGAAAAACTAGCAAACTAACTTGTGTTTACTTGACTTCTTAGCAGACAAAATGTGGAGTAATTTCTTTACAGAAATACCGGTGGGGAGCCAAGCTTGAGGCTCCAGTAGGGCTTCAAGGGTTAACTTTGATTTGCCGGACTTGGCTATGTTTGTACTTTTCCTGTCCCTAGCTGGGTCAGACAGTGTCCTCTCTTTTTAGCTCTTGTGTGCTTTAAGGCTGGCTTTTCAAGGGGAGCACTAACCTCCTGAGCTGACTGAAATCCTGAGAGAGTGAATCATCAGTGAGATAACAGCTTCCAAGGCTTCAGAGCTGGCCAAAGCTGATATGGCTTGAGGTCACAGCCTATACATGATCTACAACCGAACAACTCTACTTTGGTGTTTCTCTGAAACATAGCATTGCAGTTAATGGAGCTACCCATGCAAGAAATATTCCTAGGCAGTGTAAATAAATTAACAGGAATTAATTTAGCTAATTAATTTGATTGCTGTAAATTGATAAAATTTTACCAAACGCATAAATCATGTCTGCATATTTTCTATAAGGAGGTGATTAGTGTGCCTTGATGTCAGAGGCACAGATAAAGCTCAAGACCTTACTGTACTTAAATCTAGAGAAATGTACTCTTCCAGTGGCACAACTTAAATGATGTCCTTGGACTAGTTGTAACTAAAGGGATGTCTCTGTAGATTGACATTTGCAATGACTGAATTTTGTAGACTTGAGAAGGACATAATGAGGCAGGACACTTACAGATCTGTAGATAATAAAGTTCTAATGAATTTTGGCCGTACGGCTTTTGGGTAATTACCACCAGCTAGAACTCTGCCATGGATTGCCAGATCTCTGAAGAGTCACCAGTGCTTAGGGGTTTCATGTCAAAAGAGTGCTTTGTAGGATCAGGGCTCCAGGTCAGGGAGCTGCAGATGGGGTGAAGGTTAGCTGGAGATATAAACAGTGTTAAAGCAAGGCTATTGACTTAGCAAGCTCTGCTGGTGCAGGGTCATCTTTTAGTGCTGCACTTGGACAGCACCTATTATAATGGGGCTGTGGAGTGTGAGTGTGTTCTGGAGGGGATGAGGCTTGCATTTCTTCAGTAAGTGACAGAGCTGATATAAGAATGTGTCTGCTAGTTAAATTTGCAGGTGGTACCAGGCACAGAGGGCGAGGGCCTGAGGGCATATTGCTCAGCAGGAAGAGAATTAAAAAATATATTTCCAGTTTGGAAATCTGATCTGAAAATCAGTAGAATGAAATTCTGTAAGAACAAGGCACAAATGTCTGTATCTTATTAGGAGTAATCTGTTGCAAAAATGTCAGATTAGGAACGAAGAAATAAAAACTTTGCAGAGCCAGTTGTCTATTAATTAGGGAAAACACTCTTTTGCTGTATTTAGTACTTGAACTGAAATACCAAGTTTGTGGTACTATAATTCAAGGTATAGATTGCCTGACTGGGGAGAAGACATGACTGACAGCAACTATCACAAATTCAGAAAATGTGTCTGGTGAAGACAGACTGAAGGATTTAAGGTTGTTCAGTCTACCAGAAGATACCTAAAGAAGATAGGATCAAACTACAAGAAGGAAAAAAAGCTTGCTTCAAAGAAAAGGGAATAATCTATTTTCCTTGCCCATAAACAGAGATGAAGAGAAGCAATGGGATTAAACAGAGCATGAGATTTAAGTCATGACCAGGAGAGCCCTTTGCATTGTAATGCTAGCGGAAGACAGGGTAAAGCTGGAGGCTCCTGTCTATGAAGCAATGGATGGAGATTTTCCTGTTCTTGGATGAGGAGGTAAACAAGGTCATCTTCAGAGGTCTTGATGCTCCGCTTCCCATGATTATAAATAAATCTTCATAAATCCATAACACATAGCGTAATACATATAATCACAATAAATACGTATAAATACAATTCCTATCAATTGAAATTTCAAACTTGCACCAGAACTGGGCTTTTGATTCAAATTCTTTATGGGCTGTGCTGCTTCTTTGAAACAGTCTCTCAAGGAAGTAAAAAAAACCCCACAGATTGAGTGAAATGGAGCACGGGGAAAAGTAAAGAAGAACTCCCTAAGAAACAGTGTATGTCAAACAAAAGGAGTCCTGCTAGGTTGGCTTAATTTGTAAAAAATTGGAGACACACTCTCACCTCCAGAAAGAAGGTTGTCTTCTAACTGAATGTGCATATGAATGACATTGAATTCAAATGTCTTGCCAATGTTAGGGTGAGCCTCTTTGCTTTGGGAAAGTGGCTCTGCATAGAGGAGAGGTAGCTGGGTATAGACAGAAGTCATTTCCCTATGTCTAGTACCCCAGTTTTTCAAGTGAGAAGAAAGGATTTCTGAAGTGTAAAGCAACAGGACTCACAGGGTTGCTCTGCCCTTTGTAACCTGCTCTGTACTAGGACACACTTGGCCTCCTCAGGCAAAGCAATGAGGGTGAATGCCAGAAGGAGTATCTGTTTCTCTTCCCACTGCAATTTTTTCTTATGAGTTTAGGCCATAGTTAGCCCCCAAGGTCTTATCTTGGGCCACATGAAGCAGTTGGCCTAGCCTGGGACTTGGTTTGGTTGCATACAATGTCCAGATGTGGCACCCAGCTAAGTGGAAATGGAGATGGAGCCCCATTGTGAGGTCTCCCAGGGAGCAAATGTCACCTTGTGCCACTGACTCTTCCGGTAATTGGCAAAATTGCTTTAACAAGCTGCCTTCAGGGGTATCTCAACACGGAGGACTCTTCTGGCTCAAGTGTTTGTGCTTGGTTGAGATTGGATTTCACAATTGTTTTCTCTCTCTGATCAGTTTTCTCTTTGTGCTGCAGAGAAGGTGTGTTTTGTCTGAGCATGGGGTTTGGTCTGCCACTTTTGGAAAGCCATCTTCCAAGCAGATGGAAGTGAGATTCAGCAACCAACCCCTGCAGCCAGAGACAGAGATGGTTTTTTAGCTGGCAAGCAGGGCGCTTCTTTTGCCTGGAAGTCTGTGTCCATCTCCTCACCAACTCCCACTAATTATGTCAGCTTGTCTTTCACCCAACTTCCAGCCGCTCCTTTTCAATGCCCACATCTGTGACTAGCAATTAACACAACAGCAAGTCGGCACAGCACTACCAGGCAGCCCCCCGTAGTCATAATGGTATTCAAATACTGTTGTGACCTGAATGAATTCTCTTTGTTGGACAGTTACAGCCTTATGGAGGCTATAATTACAATGGTAGCCTTAGTTCTGCAAATACAATTTAGCAGTGATGTACTGAGAACAAACAGGATTACAAGGCAGTCCATAAGCCCAAATATTCACCACTTAAAAAATTTAAAAATCTTTAAGAAATCATTACAGCTGAAGTTGAAATGTACAGTGTGTGATTACATGCTCACTGCTAACAGCAAAGCTTGTCACATGCTATGAGAAGCAGGCAGTGCAAAAGCAGAATTTATTTTTGAGCAGCATGTGACATAAATAGCAATCTTTGGGGGGTTCACCATTAAAAACATCACCAGAGACTCATCTGCAATCTGAAGGACTTGGTGAAGTGATGTTTTGCGAAGAAATTGTAGTTTAGAACATAAAATATTTAGATAAGGCACTAAAGATGTTGTGCTCAGCTTCCCAGAAACACAGAAGGCACCTGACAATGCATTATTAACAGCTTAGAAGTTCAGTGGTGAGAGGGCAGGAGAGCAGGATCAAGAGGGATGAAAACTTATGTTGGGTAAAGAGATTTTGTATGAAGCACTCTAAAGCCTGTGCCTGAAGGGGAGTGAAGGCAAAGAAAGCTGGTGTCTTAATAGGAAAGGATGCCTATAGGCATTACTATAGCAATGAAGAGTGCCTGGGAGGGATATTCAAGTTGCCAAGGGCAGAAATGTCAGAGAAAAGGATGCCCTGAGGGGAGCTGAGAGGCTCAAGGAACTGATAAATGAAATGGGAATTGGGAATGGATTGACAACTTTTCACACTTTCTTGCAACCAAGTAATTATTGCCCTGAGAATGCCAATTTGAAAGCTTAGGGCAGGCTTAGTCTGTTGCTGAATACCTATCTCCCAAACAAGGGCTAGAGTGAGCTTGCTCCCTGGGACCTCTTCCTCTGGAATAGATACTGACTCCTTCCTCCCCAGTCTACAAAAGCCCTCAAGTACCTGCTTTGAGACAGAGCATCCTACTAAACAGTAGCATAAAATTGCCAGTTAAGTACCTCCGTAGATGGGCACTGGAGCCCTGTGTGGGAAGAGCTGCTAATGTTGATCCCTTCTGTGCCCCACCGCAAGGCAGGCATGTGGGCAGGACTGAGCCACTGCTGCTGTGCAGTGTGCCAGTGTGTGGATGGGGGACTGCAACCTTCCGGTGACTGACTGACTAGCAGCCCCCCTGCATGCTAGATGTACTTGAAAAATTAAATTTCTATTCTAATTTCCCAAGCCTGTCTGAATGAATGACTTTCTCAGAAAAGATTTCATGAGGTTTTTTATGGAGCTTGTGTCATTTGAAAGCTTAGTGACCTGGAGACATGCAATATATTTTTGATTAAGTTAAGCTGACCTCTACAATCCAAATGGGAAGGAGAGGAAAAAAAACCCACCAAAACCCTTTTGTGCTTTTAAAAGGAAATTAAAATGTTTAAAGCTTTTTGAATATGTAAACGTAACAGAAGTGCAAATCAGTAACTATTTTTTAGAAGGCTGTATGAAGAACCTGTGTCTTCCACTGTTGCTTACAAACGGGGACCTTAGTATAAAGTACAGGGAGTCAGACAGATTTTAACTTTGTAGCTTTGAGTTCCAGATCCTTCAGAGCCAATGTTTTGCACATATGACATCCCGCCCTTCTGTTATTATTGCCAAATGCTTCCATGACTAAATCTGGAGAAGCACATTTAAAGGGAAGGTGTATATTCTTGTATTGCTTTATTGCTGGGAAATGAAATACAACTCAATGCAGGTATGTCTGGCAGAAGGAAGGAATATGATGGAGAACTGAGCAGAAGGAGAGAGAAAGATGTGGAGTGCTGTGTGATTACCCCCAAGTTCTAGTTTGCAGCCATAAGCATACTTATGAAATCATTTCTCTTAAGGTTACTAGGAATAAAACATTCTCAAATTTTTGGACGACCCAAAAAGAAGAGACCAAAGTATTCCAGCTCTGTACTCTAACTTTTCAAATATTTGTAAAAACACCTGGAAAATTAAAACAAGAACACGTCAGGTCAATGTCATGCATTTTTTCTGAGTATATGCTCAATTATCTCACCCAGATTAGTAATGAAATAAAAGATGAGCCTGGAAAGGTCAGTGCTGGGTCCTGCTTAAGCTATCCCTACAGTATCTGGAGGGAGATCCACTAACAATATGTATTCTTTGTGAATGATTTTTGACCAGTCTGGTACTCATCTTACACCGATTTCTTTAAAGCTCTGTTTCTGTAGTTATCTGGAACATCATCAGAGGCCCTCACAGTACATGCTTCCCTTGGATCCTGTCAAAAAGGGATTTTTGCTACACTGTTCTGAGTGGGTGTTGCTGGGACGAGACATCACTTGTACAGGTTAGGGCAAAGGATGTTTCAGTGACAGAGATGAGAAATCATGAGAGTCAGCATGAAACCTTGACTGAACAGGCAACATTTAGAGATGCTGTGCTGATAGCTATGTGTGAAGCCTCTGTGTAGGCTGGGTTGGAGTACTGAGGGAAGGATCGCAGTCATAGACACCACTTGGCCCACAGTCAGGATAGTGACTTGTTCAATTCAGAGTGATTGAACAAGAGGAAGCGAGGGAGTCTTGACGTACAGGGAGATGCAAAATTGTATACCAGAAAAGTTGAAATACATTCCTGAAATACAAGTTGACGATACATTCTGACACTTTCAAAGTAAAGTAATTTCAGGTATGTATCATGAAATAGATAGCAAACAATTTTAGACAAAAAAGAAAAAATAAGGAGGGTGCATTATTTTTAAAATGCTTTTTTGTTTTAAATAAACTTTTATCTTTTTGTTTTTCCATTTTTGTACAGATGAAACTAGTTTGTCAAAGTGTTCCATACAAGCTCACAATTGGGAGCCACCTGAAATAAATTTTCTTTGCTTTATTTGCAATTGCTGTAACTAGATTTGACTTCATCCCTTGACTGCAAGTGGGGACTTCCATGAACTTAATGATGCAGGGGAAGAGGAGGGGCTGGAAAACAGCAGGGGGTTGAGATGGAAGATAATATAGTGGGAGGGAAAACAAAAATACGTAAAAGTTTTATGGCAAAAAAACGTAAGAAGGAGAACATGAGGGCACATGGGTAAGTATATGTAAGGAGACTGATGAGTAGAACAGATAATATATTTCTCCATGTGGAGAAATGTACAGGAAGGCAGAGCAAGGTAACAGCTAAAGCAACGGAGAAGATCTATAGATACAGTGAGGATCTTTTTCTTCCATTTCTATTGTTCATTTTTTATCCTTTCTTATGCCCCACACGCTCCAGAAATCAGTGAGGCTCCTCTTCCCCCTTCATGAGCAATTCATTTTGCTTCTTACAGCAAAACTGGTTCCAAGTGCAATTATTTCCTAGTGTCTCTGTGCATTTACCTATGCCTCTCAGTAGGGCCCTGTGTTTGGCTTGGACAGACTGCCCTGCTTTCCTCCTCCCTCATGTGATGTAGCTCCCTATAAGAAATTTTCCCAAGAGGTTTTCAAACTTCCCTGCAGGTAGGTTTCTTCTTTTGGGTCTTAAGGTTTCATGACAACACATATACCTTTGCTTTCAGAGCAGTTTATGCTGGCTCTGCTCATTTCTCTTCTTTTTGGATATTCTTTTATTCCAACAATTCCTGTAATATGTATCATTTCAATTACCCTGGAGGTTTACACAGTGCTTACAATGAACTGAGCTGTGCTTCCAATTTCTGCCCATTATATTCTGACAAAGAAGCTCAGAGGCAAGGCTGTGTGACTGGTGAACAGTGTGTGAGGCAAGGTTCAAAGGGAAGGAGCTTATATAATACTTACTCATAACTCTTTTCCCCTTTCCATGGTCTAGCTCTGTCTTTTAATATTGAAATTCAATCTGCAATCAGGGGCTGAGAGACTTCATTTTAGAAGAGGTTTTTGCTAAAGGTAATAGGGGAAATGTAAATCAGCTGTTTGTTCATTTGTTTATGCTCCTGGACAGGAAGAACATAGGCGATTGTTATTCCAAGTATTCAATAAATACATTGAAGATTTCCTTTTATAGAAGATTTAACTGAAGATTATCCAACACGCAAAGGCCAGCTTCATGAGAACTTCTCTAACTATAGGGCTTTTTGTTTGTTTCAATGCTTGTCACTTCTCAACCCTTGTCACTTACCCATCAAAGTACTAATTGTAGCAGCCCTAAAAGCCTGGGAGACTGCCCATTATAACCATTCCATCCATTAGTTACACCAGAAGAATAACATTTGTTTACTATGGGGAAACTGGTAATGTCCACTATGACTGTCAGTCCCTGAAAAAAAATGCACAGCACAGACAGAATATCTCCTGCTTTTAGAAATGAGGATTCCCCAAATGAGTGCCTTTGACAGTAATTTAGTGGTGTCCTACTCCTTACATTCATCGGTGTGTGCAATCTGGTAACATCTTACAAGAACACCTAGCCAGGAGAGAGGATTGTATTATAAACGCTTAACAAAAGGATCTCCCTTTCCTTTCTCTCCTCCTGCACTTACTAAGTTAATTACTTCATTTTTAAAAAGGGAAAAGCTCTTCTCTCTCCATCCTTCACATGCCTCCCATCTCTCTGGATTGATCTTTGAATGCTGTGTGCTTTGACTGTGAAATGACAAGGTAAAAAGCTCACATTCACTTTCCAGATGGAATTTCAAGGCTTGATTTTTTTCTAACCCAGCTTTCAGCTGTTAGTCAAGGGTCAAGCCACTGTAGACAAAAGCTTTCAAACTTCAGAAGACATAATTCAGCAATATTGGATGAGATGCTGATGGAAGGGAGGACCGACCATGCCTCCCTATGGTTAAGGATTACACTGCAGATAAGAACATGCTAATGGTGCAGCCTTTCACCTTCTGACACCTCACTTGTTCAGGACTACCTTTTTGTCACCTTGGATGATCATTTCCCCAAATATCAGGGACTTTGGCAGAGGGTCCTGCTTCTCTGATCACAGCTGAGCTATCAAGAGGAAAGTAGGATAGGTACAGCCTAACATGGCTATTTTTGCCTTGAAAGAATAATAGTTACTCTGATTTTTTCAGATGTATGAAGTTCTTTTCCCATGTGCTACTGCCTAACTTACTGATAACTTCACCTGGGGTGGGACAGATCACTATGTCCTTACAAAAAGCTTCCTCTTCAAAATTATATTTTAGGAAATAACAGCAGGAACAGCAGCAGACAGCTCAGTGATAGCAGGTGTGCCAGTGTGGTTCTGGAAAAGTATTGCTGCTTCTCTAATAATGCTTGCTCGCATGCCCTTTTGCACAGCTTGAGTGAACAGGGAAGAATTAATACTTTTTATTTAATTAAAAAGGTACTGAGGTAGTAAACAAATTCAGCAAGCAGTTTTTCCTTAACTTCAGAAGGAGGTTTTATGTTTTATGTTCAGAGGTGATGTTTTTGTGAGGACTCAAAGCTCTGCTGAATTTAGGATCTATCTGGAGTCCTAAACAAAGAATGGCTTATACATTCTCTTAGGACAGGACACCTCAAAATCCTGAACTTTGGTGGGTTTATTTTCCAATCCAGACCAGCTTGGCTGTCCCTCCCATCTAGAATTTTAGCCTGTTATTAGCCATCATAGATGTGAGGTAGAGGATGACTGTCTCCCATACTGACAGACATTTAAACTGTATTGCACATCCACCATAATTATTTGTCATTGATTTGCCCACCAAGTACTTGTCAACCTTTTACTCACCATCAGCCCAACCTTGCAATCAATCCTTCATTGTTTTTTTCACTTTTTTCTTGGGCTGAAGGGTTCAACTGTGCAAAAACTGCAAAACCAGGGAGCTGAAATGACAATCCTTTAGTTCTAAAAGTCATGACTACCAGTAGCATCTTTTGATGTATATTCTCTTAGTGAGTAAACAGTTACTTAGAAATGCTAGGAAAATATATCTCCTTAGCTCCATTTTGCAGCCAAACATCTATCCCTTATTGTTCCTTCTTGGCATGTTGCCCATAAGGTTGATCTGCTTTTACTGAATTAGCCATACCCCGATAGACAGCATTTCCTCCCTTCACTATATATGCTTCATCAACACAACTAGATATCTCCCTAAGTATGGTACCCTTTGCTGCTGCCTTTCTGCCCTTTTTTCCTCAGACCACATAAAACCAATCTGTCAGAAATTCTAAAATTACTTGCTCTGTGAAGTAAAATCTTCAAAGCCCTTCGAATATCTAGCGTATGAAAACTCTTTTCTTTATCCCATTTAGGACTACAGCCAAAAACAATTTAAAAAAAAAAAAAGGTCAAGACAGTTCCTTCCTTGCAAAGAAAATAGTTATTAACCTTCAGGATAAAAGCAGATACAATTCCAATGCTGGACTCTTTTTTCCAAAGAATTGTGGGGAAGGTAATTGCTGAGGACAGCAACAAGCAAATTGTAGAAAATGGCTCCCTCAAAGATTTGTTACACTCAAGGAGGAGAGTAAAATAAGCATTCTAACATTGGCCTACTTTGGAGTTACCAGAAATCCTAGTTTGCATCAGTGCTTTGCAAATGGTTCCTCTCCTGACTCTGTGCCAAGTAAAACTTCTGCAGCTCAGCAGCTGCATCTGAATTTGGTGACTTTCACTAATATCTAAAAGGCATGATCTGAGAAATGTTTTAAGCCAAACCTTTTCAATTCAATTTCAATTCACTCAATATTCACTTTTATAAGAGCAATATATTCATAAATTCAATATATTCATATTACTGACTTTCACTTTTTATATACTCATTGAGACAAGACAAAGCTGATTAAAGTCAGTAGCCCAAAACCAAATGTCAAGTATCAGAGGGAAGTTGTAAAACTTACTCTGTCTGAATACTTTGAAAATCTTTGGAGAGAAGGTTCATAGTGCTTTGGAAAGACAAACCCTTGTGTTTCTAGCTTCTTATATCTACTCCATGTAAACTGATAAACTGTCTAGGAGCAATTCATAAAATATGATGAAAAGAATAAATTGGCAGAAGAACAGGATGATTTGCCCAAAATCATACATCTCCATGAGAGCAAAGAAAGAATATAAAGAAACACAGCCTGAACCACATATGCTGATAAAAGGACTAGAGAAAACAAAGATGCAGTGACATGAAGCTTTCTGAGGTTTAGAAAACACAGTATACAACAAACCTGTAAGTCAACATAAGTTTTAAACCACTTTATCAGCATTTAACTTCCTCTCCCTTGCTGTTCTTCACATTTTGCTGAAACTCTGGGCCATACAGGTTCTCTGCACACTTTTCTGCTCCCAAGGGTGAAACTGGTGTCAGCTTTGCAACCAGAAGTGGTTGCTACCCTTGGGACTTTCCCTCACTGGTTTCTCTTTGCCTATTTGTTCACCAGCACTTGCAGGTTTAGACCTGTGGGCCATTCATTTGGGACCTCATCCTGTTGCTGCTGCTGGAGCCAGTGACAAAGCTCTTTTTGGCCTGAGGACTGGTATGATCCTTTTCGAGAAGCAGCAAGAGCAATTTATTCTGTTCCAAAGATAAACAGAATGACTTGGTCGATGCCATGTCCAGAGAGAAGGATGCAGGTATCCCACGCTGCTGACAGTTCTTATCTTTTTGTCTTCTCAACTGCACACAGAAACACAACAGCAGCAGGTAGGCTCCCGCCCCAGCAGAGGAGAAAGGGTTAAATCTCAGACAAAGCTGAAAGGAAATTTTAAAATATTTCAAACATCTCTAATTGCCGCCCCTATCATGTTACTAGAGCCAAAATAATGCCGCTCTTTTAATTTGGTGGTATTCATTTTCCTGAGTTATTACTGGGCCACACAGATGCAACTACATATTTATCAATTTTCATTATCCTGTTTCTGGATTGAAGCACATATTTGGTCACATCCTAAGTCCTCCATATGTGCTGGGACAGACAGAAGAGCTTCTTCTAGGTTCCTGCAGGAACTACTGGGCTCTGAGTTGTGCTGATCTCATTTGATCATTATAGTTGCTAGATGGCCTCAACTAAGCTTCTTGACAGCTCATGTGGAATGAAAAACACTGTCAGCAGGGGCTGTGTTCTCTAAACACAGTTTCCATCAGACCAAGGAATGATAAATCATTTTCTCTTTCCCAATGATGAGGATATCACAAAAAACAACCTACTGCTGCACTTCTTCCTTATTTTCCAAGATGAGGTAGAGAATAGGAAAAGGGGGTGGGGAGTTGAAGTCAGAGAGGTTTGACATTTTTTATTGCTTTCGTCTGTCCTCAGATATCATTCACGACTTTGGTGAAGAGCATGAACTGTCAGGTGGTTTGCATGGCACATTTGCATGTAAGATCCATGTGGTTGGAAAAACCACATGTGTTTTCTTATGGAGGACTGGTCCCAAGGGCAGCTACTGGCTGTTGTCTGGGTTTCCAGGGCAAGCACGCCAAGACTCTGGAGTGCCCTAGGGAGCAGTCCAAATGTGCATCTGACCTCTCTGCAACCTGGAGTGCTGCTGCAGCACACTCACACAATTACTCTCCAGAACATGAGTAAATACAGTATTTCCTGATTTCCAAAAGACCTTGAAAACACCAGATCATGCTCCAGCCATTCAGGGAGGTTCCTCATCCTAGGTATTAACCTAGCTGGTGTGTGACCCCATCTCTTTCTTACAGCAGGACAGGGAGGGAAGAAGGAAGCTTTGGATCTGGTGACTTCAATATCTTAAAATGGAAAAGGCTGATGCAATATTGTTTATTTTAACTAAAAGTATTTCCATGCCCTTATCACTGCAGCATCTGAGCCAAGGCCAAAACTCCACTTTCCTGTCAGGTCTGCAGGGCTGGAAGCAGACAGCTGAGGGATAAGTGCCTGGTGAGTGGATGCAGCTGGAGTTTGTTAACCTGTGAGGCCCACTGAAGCATGCAAAAGGAGGAAGAGGAAAGGAGTGGGCAGTTGGGAAAAGGGTTGAGTGCAGTTCAGGAAGAGGTTTGGTGCTGTCCTTGGATCTTGGCACAAATGGCATTTTTGTTGGAGAGCTTGTCCTATCTCTGAGAAGCAGGAGCATCTTTTTGCCCTGGCCCTTCAGGCCTCTTTCATCTGTTTGTGAGACCCTCTGTTTCTCACCCATCAGCAGTTCTCTCAGCCCTTCTACATCCACCTTGAAAAACATGGAGCCCTGGGAGAGCTAGTCTATGCCTTAGGAAGAATCTGAGATATAAAATTGAGTGTCCTTGGTTTACAACGCAACTTGGCCCCTCTAAGCTGACTGTTGTGAAGAATATGTCCCTTAGCCTGCCTCAGGGTCAGCTGGAAGGAGCTACTTTATCCTATAAAACCTCTGGGTTTTGTGAGGAACTGGTAAGTTGCTAGTTTGGCAAAGGAGTTTGTGTTGATTTCTCCTGGAAGAACAAGTGTCCTTCTCCCTACCTGGGAACTTAACTGAGAGCCTTTTTGTTCTGCCTTTTGGTCCTGTGCAAAGATTTCAGTCTTCAACAGAAATAGCCTATTCCTTGCAAGATTTTAGGAAAAGCACGGGCAATTTGCCTTTCATCTTCTCTTCTGGGAACGCTGCACCCCTTTTCTTCTGAGGGGTCTCTCTGCATGGTTTCCTGGCTCCAAAAGGAGCCCATGTTCCATGCTGCCAAAGGTGGATTTTTTTCAGTGGAAGATGCTATTTTTGTGGGTAGTCTTGAAATCATTCCACAGAAATAGCTAATCCAGGCCTTGACTCTTACATGACTGCATTCTGCCAAATGCTGTTTTTATAATCACCTTGTGTAGTCCTGCTTTCTTGAGAGGTTTTCCTCCTGTAACTTATTACACTAATTAGCTGTCTTGGTTTGATTTGGATGGTGAAGTCCTGCTTAGTTTGTGTGTCTTTCCTAACTTAGTTTCTATCACTGGGGTTTTCTAGAAAGAAAAAAAAAAAGTTATACATACCAGCAGTAGATGAATAGAAATTGCTTCTGTATTTTAAAGCTACTAAGTGGCCCTTAGATGCAACTAAAGAGAGATACTACTATGTGGTTAATAGAGAAGTAGGTGGGTGGGTAGGGAAAAAAACAGGAGATACAAATTCAGTTCTTGTGTCAGCAAGTCATGACACCTCTGAGGGCCTCAGCTTGCTTTTATAGAGTGAGGATACAGTTTTCTTCTACTCTAATAAGATTGTGTAGTTAGATTGTCAGCACTTTGGATCAGGGACCATATGCTTTTATGTATGGGTGTATAAGAGCCCCTGATTTTGGATTTTAGAACAAGATTATTACAAGAGTAATAAAGTGAGAGGTTGTCATGGAAGGAAAAGAGATGTTTCACTGTGGTATTTGCAGCTCCTCTGAATGTGCCTACCACTAGCCCATAGACAGGAAAGACCTGGTCTTACAGGGATTTGGCTAAGTCTCATTTCTGCAGCCTACCAGAGGGCATCTTGAAAATGCTTTAGACTTTGGTGGTCTCTTCATCAAAAATGAAAAAACCAATGCTGTTTGATTCTAGCCATCAGTGATACCATGAAAGTTTTGAATTTTCAACAGATAATTGAGGCAATTGGTCACAGATTTATAGGCTGAAATGGGCTTTGTACAAAACAGCATGATGAATAATAATACAGGAAAAAAGAAAGTATATTCTATGTATTTCTTACTTGCTCAGAAGGTAGATTAAATCTACCAAAATCAGTTCCATACCACAAATCATGCGAAGTCACAAAGCCTGATTTTTAAACTTAATAAATGTAAGAACTTTAGCAGTGTTTTGTTTTGGTTTTATCTCAAGTGAAGGATTAACTGTCCACCAGTAGCTTTTGCTGTCAGGAGTTAGCCTGAAAACTAAGACCCTGGGTGACTCTAGGTTAGGTACAGTAAAGACTCTGCAACTTGTGACTAATTGAGGCACAGCTACTAGTATTTCAGCATTTTTCATCATACACATTTTTTTAAAATACCTTTCTCCATGGAAAACACAAAACAGTGTCAATAATCCACAGGGGTTTCTTTTTTCTCTTTTTTTCAAAAGCAGTGCCTGGCATAAACTATTCTGCCTTTATCCCAACCCTGAGACCTCATTCCTCCTTCTGCTCATAAAAATGGCAACTTCTCAGCAGAGGCAGCCCCATGGTCTTCACTCTAAGAGACTGAGAAGAGAAAAAGAAAACCAAAATGAAATTTTCCCATTGTACCTCCCTCCTGTATCTGTAATCAGTGGCTTAAGGACAGGGTGTAGCAGGGCCTGCAGCTGAGCACCCCCTTCAGGACCCTGATTCTGCACCAGTACCATCTGGTAGGCTTGCTTAATTAACTGGGGAAGGTTTGGCATTTTATTACATACTCCGTCTGCTTTATCATTTGTATTTTCTTGGCATCTTGAGTTACATCTAATGACACTTTCAAATTTTCTAGAAAAGTGTTTCTCCAAAACAATGGCAATTTAAAGACTGTTTTGAAATTGAAAGGGTAGCTTCCTGCTCCTGTTACTGATGCTTACATTTTTCCCCATGGAATTATTTTCCTCTTGAAGGGAGTCACACATACTTGTTTATTTCTGTCTCTCAATTGCTTTTTTGACCTGTTTTACCACCCTTCTCAGTTATGTATATTTCTAATTAGTTTTCAGACAATATTTTAGGGTTTGATTTATTTGTCTTGATCTGCAGATACTTGCTCCTGCATGTGCCCAGCCTCACCTTTGGCTGTAGAAAATCCAGCTGGCCTTTATCAAGAGGACCCATCCTTGCACTGGGAAGGTAAGTGCGCCACTTAAGGCAAAGGTTGTGACTGCTCAGTATGTCTTTCAGTGTGGGGTGGCTGATTGCTTTGTAGCTCGCTTCTCCATAGACTTCTCCCTGTGTCTGCTTATTTTTCTTTTTCCTGGACGCTTGTGCTCGACATTGTCTGATATTCTAGAGATTACTCTTTGAACAGCTGCTAGCCACTCCCCAGGGTACTGCCTCGGCTTTCTTGTGCTATCTGAAAAACAAATAAGAAACAATTAACAGGAAGATCACAATCACCCAGTGCTTTTAGAATCCCAGAGAGAAATCTGTCTGGCAGTCAGGTACATCCCAAGGCTGACTGGCTTATTCTTTTCTTTCTTTTCTTTCTTTCAGTTCTTATACTCTCCTATTTTATTCTTTCAACAAAAGGTTGTTGTGTCCCCTGTCTGTCTGTCCCCCAGAAACCAATATAAAACATTATGCAAGCTGCTAAACAACTGCTGATTACATTTTTGCTATCTCTGATCAATTGCTCTGCCATGTCCAAGTGAAAATTCAGGATAGGTTGGTACTACGTGCCTTTCTGCTACTGGCCTACTTGATGGTGATGATGACACCATTTCTCCTGCCCATGCCTTGGTTTCCTAATCAGTAAAACACTGCTTCTCTGTTCTGTAATCTCATTATAAAGAGAATTATAAGAGATATTAATTTATAATTATGTCAAGTGAGTGACATTCCAGTTATTGTACAGATGGTGAAGATTGTTTTCATAATTGCTATTGAGATTAAAGGTTAATTTGTTCCCCAACTAATAATTAGGACATTGTAATCTTTTAGGACAGGTAATAATTATATACACCTTCCAACAGAAAATTGTGTTCTAAGAAAACTGTTTATAGAGGTCTGCTTTTCCTATGTTTTTGATATTTTATTTTTTCTGTGGGATTCAGTTATGTTATGGAAGAACACTCATTTTTCTCAGAAGAAAATGAAAATTTTTCCCTCAGAGGGAAAAATACAAATTCTCTCCAGTGTTTTGTTTTAAGAATTTTTAGTAAATCTGAACTCAGATCATTTGAAACACAACCATTTCTCACTCCTTGTGACTCAATCCTATCTGGTTTTCTCAATCAGTATGTAGAAAAAATATCTTGTGAATTGCAGAATGCAGCACTACAGTACTCATTTAATTCTCCAGGAAAACCCCATTTAACTCACAAAATATGGGAAGATTTTATTTAAAAATTATTATGACTGGGGATCTCCTTTATGCTGAAATATTGTCTAATTAGAGCTGATTGAAGTGGTGGTGGGATTGATATGAATGGGTTCCTACTGCCAGAAGACATCAAAGACAACTGGGGTTCCAGATTTTTCGGGGAAAAAATGTTGCAGCATCAGGTCCAACCTCTCTCCTAATACAGGTCACTCATACACTTCAGCAGGCTGATATCATCTGATGGAGCTACAGTTCATGCTAGAAAGATGCCTAAACTTGTTTTAACATCTTGAAATGATGGGGAATATGTTGTATCTGTGTCTGAGATATCTAAACATTATGTGGTTAGAGGCCATTCTTAGTTCATCTGACTCCAGCCCTGGGGAATTTTTGGTTCTCTGGTCTCTTTTTAGTGGAATATTCTTTCTTTTCATTACACTGGTGGAACAGAGCAGGCAGGAGAGGGTCACAGTTATAAGAATTATCATTATCATCATTAGTCAGGACAATTCCCATGCAGGAACAAAGACCTTAAGATGGACTTAGCACAAACAGCAGACAATCTGAGAGGTATTTTTCTAGCGAACTCTGTTGATGGGCTGTCACATTTTGAGATGGCTGTACCTGTTTGGGAGCAAGGAATCAATTTCTGAGCATGGAAGAGAAGGAAGAGATTGTTCTAGGCTAGTATAAGTAGAAAGGCCAAAATTATTTTTCTCACAGCTAGGCTGGTATGTTTTGTTCTGGGCCCAGCATAGCAATGTGGATATTTACATGGACTGCAGAGAGCAAGTACCTCTCTGTGTGGATGAGGACAGCTGGACATAGTTGCATGAAGAAGTGATTTGACAGAAGGTGGTTGCACTGGGTTGCTGCAGATCTGGCAGAGTTAAGACATTTGCTTAGGCTCAGGGCTGCAAAAATATGAAGACTGAAGATACCCAGGGAGTGTGCAGGAGTACCTGCAGAGGTTTGGTCTGTCCTTTGTAGACAAAATCTAAATGGACCTGTGGGCTGATTGAATAAGTAGAGGTTCACACTAAGCGTGTTTTTGATGAAGGAGCACATCTTAAAGTATTCTCCAAACCTTGTCAATCTTTTTTTTTCCAGGTAGTAGTTTTAAGAAAGCCACTTGGGAAAGTTTTCCTTTTCTAGAGGAGTGGATAGGTGTCTTCTAATGGCACTTTGGTACTTTTGGTTTTTCTGAGACTTCTCACAGTTAAGATGAGAGGGAATATAAGAGCTGTGTGAAATGCTGGTAGTGTTGTCCACAACGCTTTCAGCCTCCTTTAAGTCATGTCACAAAATTAAGCCAAGATTGTTAGTTGTCATTTCACTCCCTCATGCTGCTTTGTGAGCAGTGATTTGCTCTTGGCTGGCTGTTTCAGATGTAAAGCCTACTGAGTTTCTTCCTGGAACATCCCGACACAGTAAACAAGGGAAAGCAGAGGCAAAGCTTTTCCTGTGCAGCCAGCTGGGGTGCCTGTGCTTTCTCACTTCTTCGTGCATTCTTACCCTTGACCCTGGTGTGCTATCCAGTTCCCTCTGTGTCAGGTTCTCCTGAAAGCTGTGATTTCCTTTCCTGACAGGCAGCAGGAAGATGAGAAAGCTGTTGGACAACCTTTGCTCTGAGAGTACTAGAGGGTTATTAACAAAGCATGCCTGACAGGCAGGGTTTAGGAAATACTGATAACATCAGGAAGAGGGAGGAAAGTAAACAGTCCGGTAGCTTTGGGTGTGTTTGTAATTTTAAAATTGGCCCAGACCAGCAGCTTTGTAAGCTGTGCTTTCCCTTGCAGTGTCACTGTCACAGACTTGGTGCTGTATGTGAGGTCACACCATTTCTACCAGCAGCTGAGATGGATTCAGTACTTTTAAGTGGGGTTCTATTCTGGACCAGTCCAAAGGCTGAAGTTTTGGGTTGGTTTCAGCACCACCCAGGAGAGTAAAATGTTCCAATTTATTCTGTCCTCAGACACGAGGGTGTGGCAAAAGGGAAGAGTCTTTATTTCCACTGTCTTATAGCCACTGCAAGGGGAAGCCACCTATTTTACAAGGCAATCAAGACCAAGAATAAAACTTCTGTCACTGACTTTCACTAACCCAGCTTTGTAAAAACAAGCTAGGACTTTTTAGCTAGGAACTATGAAATCTCATCCTCTGGGCAGCTTGCAACTCAGCTTTTGATATAGGCTTTTTCTAATTATCACTGACAGGCAGATCGAGGGTAAGATTATACATTTGAGTTCTTGTTTTTTCTCTTCCCTCTCCTTCTTCATATCATGTGTCAGCTCTAGTTTCCAAATACATTTCCGTGTCAAAGCACTAAACTTCATCCATCATAAGCACATTTGTGCAAGTCCTAATAAAATAACCCTGCCATGTCTCTCTGGGAAGGTGGAGACTCCAGTCATAATGTAACATGACAATGGAAGCACCATGAGGCTGGCTAGTGAGATTATATCTTTTCCATTTGTGCAGTAACTGTTATTTAGTGTGGCTTGTCAGTCTGTCAGAAAAAGGCACACAGCCATCTATGAGGAATTATTAATGAAGATTCAGACATTTTTTTCTGTTGGAAACGGATCACTTAGCTCTTCATCTCAGTGACTTTTTACATTAGAAAACTAAAAATAGCCCTGAGTTTATACGGAAAGACCTTCAATATCTGGCAGGTTTTGCCTTTCCTTTCCTGTAGTCTATTCCCCAGAGGAAGGTTAAATACACAAACCCTTTTTCTAATGGTTTGAGCTGAGTATTTCAGAGCCATAAACATGAATACAAGGTGTGTATCTTTCTCTGTTAAGTACACTCAGTCCACCAAGCCCCCTTATCATCCAAACAAAAAGCAAAGACCAAAAAAAAAATCCCTCCAGCTTCTGATAATTTACACTTTTGTGGAAAAGGCAAGTTAAGAAAAATAAATGTTAATCACACCAGCTTGAATAAACTTGGTGTTGCCAAATGCTGTACAGCTTTCCCCACTTCTTCCTGCCAATGCAGCTCAGCCCCGTTTGGAGCAGCCCTGCTGTCACAAAGCTGGGCTGTGCTGGAGCAAAGACTCTCCCTTGCCCAAGGATGTATTGGGGGGTGCCAGGGGCAGGAGAAGCATGCCTGGGGTGGAAGAGTATTACACAGGCAGCTTTCTGCGGATGACCCACATTATAGCTTTATGACTTAAAAACTTCATTTCTATAGATGGCTTTGACAGGGCTTGCCTTCTGGCTTTTCAAAATAAATGGCTGAAAATCAGAAATATTATTGGCTATTGTGGTGGGGTTTTTTGTTTCTTCTCACCCGCAGCGTTGAGCATTCAGGAGTTATTTAGATCCCCAGAACTTCTGGGTTTCAGATGCCAAGGGAGATAGTCTGTGTCGTTGTTTGTAGTATCTTCTCATTTTCTGGTAGGATGATAGCGAGATATTCAGCTGGTGTGGATGAGCTGCATATGCCAAAGGCACCAGAATAGATGCGTAACACCATGACACCATCATAAATGGGCACTGAAGCTCCCTCTATACACACACATCTAATGCAGAGACCACATTAGAAATGGGTGATTCTTTTCCCCCCCTTACTCCCTGGAGTGTGGGATACAATTTGTGTCTAAATGCACAATCCTCAGGTGAGCCTCTGCATTGCATGGTGTGAAACTTGCAGTGTAACTCTGAAATCCCAAGAAAGGAAAAGAAGATCAGACTCTTCTCTCTGCCAAAGAATCTGAATGTGGTTCCACACAATTTAATGTAACTAACTGATTCTCTCAGATATACTGAGGCTGTATTGTATGCTTAGTGCTTTCCAAAACCAAACCAAGTCAACAGACTGCTCTGCAGTGTGAAACTAAACAAAACCACAAAAAGTTCATGTGTAGTCACCAGACAAAAATTTGCTAAGTACCAGCAGAAATGAGGAGTTAATGGGTCCCATATGTGGTAGCTAACCTGGGCTTTATAAGATTTTCCATGAGATTTTGGAAAAGATTTCTATAGCAGCAAATGAGATCAAAAATCCATTTTCTTGTTAAACTGGACAGCTAACATTCAGGCTGCATTTTCTTCCATAGCTGCATCTATAAATACAGGCTAACAAACTTGGATAGGATTCCCACTCTGTAAAAAAAAAAAAAAAAAAAAAAAACAAAAACAAAAAACAAAAAAAACCCAACAACAACAAAAAAAAAAAAAAAAAACAAAAAAAAACCCCACAACTGAAACAAGAAACAATAGATTACAGCCTCTAGTATTCCTGAGCAGTAAGGAACTTAAAGCTTTAATCAGTTTCTCAGCAAGATGAGATCTGAAATAATTCAGAAAATATTTACTTTTTCACGTATCTTCTGGAGTTCTAAGTTTTTACAATCTTCCTAGATATTTTTGTATTCATATATAGCAGTTAAACCATGTGCCTTGCTGCTTCTACAGTGTACACATAGCTCACATTAATCTGATGAACTCAGTGATGCCTTCAACAGGTGTTCCAGTGTTGCCATAGCACTGGTGTTTAATCCTTACTGGGACGGATATGCATTGTATTGGGCAGTACAAAGCTTGAGCAGGCTGGGTTTGGTTTGTTTTTCCCAGTTCATTTTAAGTGTGTTCTGAACAGCAGGGATAAGAAATATTATTGTTTTCATGTGCTGACATCAATTCTGCAAGAAAGGTCAAACCACTGGAATTCTGTTTATCATTGCATCGGGGAAGGATCAGTAGGCTAGGTCTGAAAACTAAAAGCAACATGTTTCTCCCAATGATTGCCTGGAGCACAGATATGCCAGGGGACTTTGCTTGTGTGATTTTAAGGGCTTAGACTGGTAGAAGTAGCATTTGGGGAATTTTGGGCTAGAACTCCTGACAAAGGATATTTCCCAAGGCAAACTGGTAACAAAAAACATGACAGGCTGAAGCAGCATCTCTGTTTCTTGGTATCGTTGCAGTTTCCATGCTGGCATTCAGAAGATTGTCTCTTCCATGTTTATGACAGCCTCAAATGCAATTAAGAGGGCTCTTCAAACTTTCCTCATGTTCCCCCACGAAAGTTCCTCTGTGTAGGACCCAGCAATTACACCTAAGAGCAGACAGAGAATTGCTATTCCTTTGACACCACTTGTAGAGCCTGCTTTAACATTTGGGGGGGACTTTTAGCCTCTAGAGGAGTTAGAAGTCTTAACAGTATCAGTAGGTAACTTGCCACATAATCATATTCTCAGTTTCTTCTAATTCTGAGATTCTGACTCTGAGATTCTGTATAGCTTCATTCATTTCTGGCAGTAGCCTTCTATGTGATCTTCAGGTGGAAAGTGCTCAAGAAATGTGAAGTGTTACTGCTTGAAAAATACAAAGCCAATGAGAAAGATGAAGAATGCAGCAAAGTGTGAGGGTAAACTGTAGGGGTATATGTGGGAGATTTTTGTGGGAGCATTTTGTTGAGTCACCCTATATTACAGTCTGAGCCGGCCTTGGAGATTTATGTGTTTCTGTATGGCTTTCCCAGAAATAAGTAATAAAGATCTGGGCAATTAAGAGCAGCCTACAGGTCTGGGAGGGGGAGACAAATGGAAAGAGAGAGAGAGAAGTTCTGGGAGGTAAGAGATGCCACAATGACTGGCTAAACTGGAGAATCCTGTGAGACAGTCCTCCATAAAAATCCCAGGGACAGCCAGGAAGCTGAATGTGGGTCAGCAGATGATGTAGGAGGAAAATATGTGCATAAGTTTTCCACAGCTTGCTATCCTGTGAGGGGTGCACCAAGGTGTGTCTGTCATGTCTCCTGGCAAAGCCACGTGGTGACTTCAGTCACCATGGAAAAGATAGCATAGAGGCTGAGGCCAAGGGAACAGCAATATGTTTGTAGTCAGAGAAAAGCTGAATTCTCAGACTTAGGAGGCTGCATTGGTATGCCAGAGTTAGCAGACTTTTCATACCTTTTGAACTGCTCTGGGACTGTAGGAGAAGCAGTGGCTTCTCCTGTGGCATCAGGACCATGTCACTGAAGTGGTACAGAGAGCTCAGTGCTGCAGTTGACTGGAAAGTCAATGAGGAGCAAACCCAAAGCCAGATATGGTAGGTGCAGTCTCACAGGATGCTGTCCCACAGCACTGCAAAATGCAAATACTGCATAAGCAATCGAATGCAGCCTCCCACTGAGGTGTGTGGGAGGAATTCCTGGTACTGCCAGCAGTAGTGGAATGATGAGCCACCAGAGAGTGATGCAAGCTGAGCTAGTGTCTCCAGTCAAGCCTTGGAAGAGCTCCTCATGGTGGACACACTTGTATGCTTTTTTGGGCTCCCCAATTTGGGGTAGGTTTCAATATTCCCCCAAACACTCTTCTTGGGAATAGATAATTTCTTCTAATGTACCTGAGGCACCTCCCTTCCTTTATAAACACGGCTGCTCCTCAGGAATATGGACGTTTCTGTGGGGATGTTTCTCTCCCTCTCTCTGAATTGGCAGATGAGAGAGTTTCCCCTTCTCTAATAAACCCATTGTCCCAGTTTACCTTTGCCCAACCATTGCAATTAATCCAAGTCTCTGCTAACTGATCTTAATCCTTAATTATTCAGTGACCCTGGAAGACTCTGTTTCTACAGAGGGGAAAGAATAGCTATGGGAAGTTGTTCTTTGGTTGGGATTTTTTTTGTTTGTTTGTTTGTTTGAGGCTTGTTTTGTTTGAGTTTTCCCATGGACAGTAGCCATATCTTTGTCCAAGGCTGTCTGTATGCGAATAGGGCATCACCAAGACTAAATAACCCCCGTCGTTAGCCTTCTGTCACTATCCCTCGGCACATAGGTCCAACTTGGAAACGGAGAGGCAACAGAGAAAACAGATGTTGAAAATGAAATTTGCAGGCTGACAAGCATACAGGAAGATCACTGTACAAAAAAATGTTTCCTGGATGATCACAGCCAGTGGACAGAGAAACCTATGCACTGTAAGTGGAAGAAGATGACCATCTTCAGCATTTCTCTGTTCAGCCTTTACTGCGTATGTGCTCCTGCCAATCCTGTTACCTCTTCATTGCAGTGATTCTGGAAACTATCCTTTCCTTCTGAATCTGACTGCAAAAATCTTTGAGAGTGAATCAGGCAGTGGGCACAATGTCTTTCAGCATTTGTTATTGCATTTGCTTCATCTTTGTGGATCAGCTTTTTTGTCTGAGCTTTCTTCAGAGCTAAAATATTTTCTTGCTGATTCTGCTGACGCCCCTTGCTTTCTCGAGAGACTTAATCAGTTCCTTCCATTGTTAAATTCAGTGTTTTCATCCTACCCTACCAGTCTCCACACAGCTCCACACCAGTGTAGCACCTCAGCATATCTAACATCATGTATATCATCTGCTCTTCCAGCATAAACTCCTCTCTACAACTATATGCAATATGGCCAAGCAGAATGAGAAAGTAGAGCTGGAGGGGAACGCGGCACTGCAGGAGGGTGTAGAAACATCTCTCTTTCACTGGGTGTGAGGGAAGAATTGGTATTTTGGAGGGATCTATAGCATCTTTAGAGGTCTGGAGAGGAGGGAGGAAAGGAGGCTAAACTGCATGTGTCCAGAAGCTGCCCTGTCCCACTGAATGTACTGTCAGTGCTTCTATGTAACTTGGAAATGGAGACAAGTATGAAATGGAGACAAGAAGAGGTTGTGTGTGTCTTTTCTGCAGAGCGTCACGTGCTGTTGCGCTGGTGGACTGGCAATGAAATGCTGTATCAATACCAGGCAAACTCCAGATGCAGAGCAGCTCGAGGCCAAGGGGAGAGGAGGTTGAACTGTAGGACGTGTGAAGAGTTGGTGTGATCCACTGAGATAATGCAGAAATTCCGTCTGACACCTGAAATGATGTAGCCAGGAGAAGATAAGGCTCTCCCTAAGAGGAGAGACAATAATTATGTTTTAGCATAACAGATCAGAGATTAGGCACTCCCATCTGTAATCTGCCATGCTGGAAACAGTAGCTTCCTGTGCTGGTTGCAATATTTACATTGAAAACTGCATCTCTCTCCTCCATTTATCTCTGGAGAGAAAGGATTACATCTGCATCCAACTTAAGTTAATTTTGAATTTTGAAACACTGCTACTTCTTTCTTCTTTCTCTGATCATTTCCTCACAGATGAATGAAGGCAACTGGGTAAAGCAAGCCAGAAAGAGCAGCAGAGGTTCTGCCAGCTGCAGACATGCGGGGGGACGCTGGTTTAGGAGCGCTTCCTGTTGACCTTCTGGGAGAACTTGTAGTGATGTCTGTAGCATTCTACTCTCTGGTGTAGACAAGGGAAAAAAGAGAACTGAAGACAGTGATTAGCAGGTCTCTTTTTCTTCTCATGCATCTTCGCTCCAGTTTTGTTTTCCCTCGAAGTGCTGATACTGAGCAGGGTGCTATATAACACCCAGCCTGCTATGTAAAGCAACAGAGCCAGGGAGCTTTAAATGAAAAGTAGTTAACTTGTTTGGTTTTTTTCCCCCCTGAGGAAGCAAACAGAGCATTGGTCTGTTTTTACATCTGCTTCATGAGTGCACTGCATAGTCCCCACGCCCAGAGACGAGTTACAACCCAATCTCCTTCTAACACACCAGCACATGTACCGGCATAAACGCATAAGCAAAGAATTGGGTTATTTTCTCTCTGTGAGGTGGATTTATTGTCCCCCCCCCTACTGTTCCCCACAAGCGTCCCAACCCTTTTGCCCCCCTTTGGCAGGCCCCTTACACTTGTACTCTGGAAAAACAGTAGTAGCTAACATTTGTGCCTTTGGCAATAAAACCACAGGCAACGCAAACCCCAAATGGCAAAAAGACATTTCCATTCCAATCCCAGTTTTAAATTAAACTGTAATGAAAAATCAGCAGTGGCAGCTGGGACCAGAGACAGTGATTGTCTCGAGGAACAAAAAAGGGGAAGGGAGGAGGAGAGAGGGAGAGACTGCAAGGAAAGCTCAGCCTGGTAATAAAGCAGCTGGTAAACCTTAAAGTAAAAAGAAATTAGAAAAACAAATCTAGCAGAGAGGGAAGCAGAGACGCCTGCCCTTCCACACGGTGCGGTTGAGGAGGGCGACAGCAAGCCGTGTCCCAGGCGGGCCGTGGGTGGGAGCTGTGCAGTCCTGTGCTGACATCTGGAGGGGATGTGTGGCAGCCCAGCTCTGAGCTCATCGCTCTTGGCCCGGCCAAATGACACACGCCTGAGCTCCATCCCAGCTGTAGAAAGACCTCACAGGTCTCCTTAAGCAGTGACACACATGACACTTTATCTGCTTCTCTAGACAGACACAGGCAGCCACAAAACACAAAACAAATAGTGAAGCTGCTTCAGAAATTTCGGTAGGTTTTTCAATTAAAAATGGAAAATTTGCCATTAAAACTCTTGGGTTTGTTCTTCTTGTGTTGGTTCATCAAGAAGTCAAAGTTTTCTTTGGCAAGTAGACGCTTTATTTTGTCCCAGTGGGAGGCTAAAACAAGGAAGATAGACCAACTTTGACAGGGATGTGGGTGTAAAATGTGAGATTTGTTTTGAGGGTTTAGGGTTTTTTCGTAATAGTGTATTTACTCAGTTCAGCTAAAGACCTGACATATATTTTCTTGGCAAACTTAAAAAGGCAATCACAAGATTGCTACATCTCATTCTCATGGACAAAATTGTAACGTCCATGGAGTAAAAATGAATTTATATTCTTTGGTTTTCCTCAGTTTTGTTGTTGTTGTTATTATTATTATTATTATTTATTCCATCATGCTTGCACAAGATTAAAGGATTATAAAAAAAGGAGAAATTTCTGCTCTAAAGAGTTTGCAGTGAGAGAAAGCAGGCCTGGGAGGGGAAGTAGAAGTGCAGAGGAGCACAGGAACGCTCCAAAGGCCATGTAGCACATGAATAACATTTCTAAGAAAAGAAATTAGGTCTCTGGAGAGTCAGTTCAGTGCCTCATGTAGAGGATGACACAGCCTTTTCCAGAGCCTTTACCCCTCCGGGGCCCTAGCATAGATCTGATAGGGTGAGGCTGAAGGGTTTGTGGTGCTCACAGACAGTGGAGGTAGGTGCCGAATTCATTCAGATGGACACAAGCACACTGGTAAGATCGGTGACAGTGCACTGCAAATAACTGCACAGGGTCTCAACGCTCACTTGCCTATAGAGTTTTGCAGTCAGCACATGCAAGAGCAAGAGCTACACATCCACATTTGCTGTGCCAGGCCTGAATACAGCCTGGATGTGACTTGCAAGTTTTACTCGTGTTAACTGTAGATCATAGAAAGAAGTGCTGATTCAAAACAAATCTGTAGTTTTGCTGATCTTTAATTTTTAGCAATAGCCAGAAGACAAATGAGTTGCTAGCTAAGTGTTCTCTTTAGGTTGTCTGCAAGATACATAGTCAAACTGCTACCTGAAATTAAGATCCGAGTCCAAGTTCCTCAAAAATAAGTGCCTGAGTCCTTTAGAATTCCCAGAGTAGTAAGCACGTGAATATTTAGGGCCTAAATTTCCAGACTGCTTAACACCAAAAGCTTTTTCCCTAAAGATGTAGGAAAAACTGTATTTAAAAAGTAGGTTGGATGTATTTGAATCTAAACAATTTAAAGCCCACGTTTAATTTAGAGGAACTGTGTACCTATTTAGAAAAGTCTCAGCTTCTGTCTGTGCCTCAGTTATACTAGATGATTGTAACTCCTGTGTGTGTCTACCTATAGAACATGCTTCAATGTGTGTGGCAAGTAAAAGGGTCTTGCTCTGTATTTTTGTGATTATTTGCAAAAAGCTGTTCAGGTTATTTTGTTATAGGACAAGGGAAGCAGATACCCAGCTTCCACCGAACTGATTGTACTTCATTCCCTGGCAGTCTTTTAGAGGAGAAAGAAAGAAAAATTACAGGTGAGATTTCAGAATCTCCTACACCTGTATCCTATTCTCTGATCTCCATCACAAGGCACAGACAAGGAAGCCTCTGTTCTATTCAGCTCCTCCTCTGCTGGTCTCCAGTGCATACAAGGGGGGTGGTGTGGGTAAAGGCAGTCCTGCTAAACAATGTCTTGGCCACCCCACATCTTTCTACTTAGCTAAAATGCTTATAATGCAGATGCTTCTTTCAGATCTGAGTGGGCCTCTGGTGCTGCAGATCACTTGGAAGTGCACAGAAGAATTTGGATGTTTGTGAACACTTGGTCTAAATGATCCTAACACCTTGGGCCTTTCAACACAGTGGACAGGCTTTCCTCAAAAGCTGCATAACTCATGGGATTTTTAGTCATACCAAGTCTCACCTCTGCTTGCTTCTTTACTCAAATTGCTTGTGTTGGCCTTAATATTAATGTTGCTGTGCTTACAGCTGCAGAGAGGGAAAGAAAGAGACATTTAATTAAGACCACAGCTATGTTTCACAGCTGTTTGTTTTTTGGTTTTTTTTCTGCTGTTTGTTTGCTTTTTATACAAGCCATGTTGGGATATTTGCATGATAATGCACTTTTTAAGGTGCTCTTGGATGGGACTGGGTCCTTTTTGTTTGTACAGTGGTTTAGGCCTTTCACAGTTGTGCGCTGGCCAGAGGCCAAAATTCTGCTATCTGTTCTGTGCCAGCAACTTCCACTGACTCCCAGACAATGCAGAAGCCCTGGGAGCTGCCTGTGGCTGTCTGCATCTGGGGACAGAGCTTAAAACTCAATCAGTGACTTGCTAATTCTGTACAAAGCTGTAAGCAAAGCCATCTCAGAAATCACAATAAAATACTGTGAAGACGTGAGACAGATACAATTTGTACTGTTGCTACTTTGGTGAGATTTTGGTTTTCCAACACAGCAACTTGGTTATTGAGACCAACTCTGAGGGACGACAACTGGTTCCTTATTATTATTTTGTGGAACCTCTGTAAAAAAAAAAAAGTATGAGATTTCTCACCATATCAAAGAGGTTTCTAACTTGAATTCCTGAGTTATTTAAATTACAGGAGGTCACATCTGAATCTGTGTTTTACGAGATCCAGTGGGCAAAGCTTTTTATTCTGTGGAAACAACTTAGTGCGCATACAAACATTCCTGTACCTGTTGATCTATGCACAGGGCACAGAAAGCAGCACAGCTGTGAACTGGAAGAACACAGAATAGGAATAAGCTTGGATCTGTTTGTAGTTTTATCAAAGACAGTGGAAAATGTCCCACCAATATCCCAGAGATCACGTTCAAGCGTCCATGACCACAGCATATAATGCTCATACAGTGGGGTGGGTAAGCAATATACCCCAGTAAGTTGCATGGAAGGTCACCACTAGAAATAGGCTTGTGATCTCCAAGTGCTGCTGGCACTTGTTGTCCTCAAACCAGGACACTGGCCTGTCATCTGGGGTAATTGAAAGCAGCCCCAGGCCTTGTTACCACTGCTGACACAGTGCTTTCAGAGAATCACAGAATGGTTGAGGCTGAAAGGGACCTCTGAAGGTCATCTGCTCAAGCAGGGCCGCTTGTCTGAACCAGGATATGTCCAGACAGCTTCTGAGTATCTCCAAGGATGGAGGCTCCATAAACTCCCTGGGCAACTTGTGGCAGTGCTCAGTCACCCTCACAGTAAAAAAAATTTTCCTGATGTTCAGAGGGTTTTCCTGTATTTCAGTTTGTGCCTGTTGCTTCTGTTCCTGTCACTGGGTACTGCTGAAAAGAGCCTGGCTCCAACCTCTTTGCACCCTCCCTTCAGTTACTTACATACTTTGGTAAGAACCTCCGTAAGCTTTCTTTTCTCTAGGCTGAACAGTCTCAACTCTCTCAGCCTTTCCTCATAGGAGAGAAGCTTCAGTCCCTTCATCAACTTCGTGGCCATTCATTGGACTCTTTCCAATGTGTCCCTGTCTCTCTTGGTCTGGGGAGCTCAAAACTGGACACACTATTCCAGATGTGGCCTCAGCAGTGCTGAGTAGAGGAGAAGGATCACCTGTCTTGACTTGCTGGTAATGCTGCACTTACTACAGCCCAAGATACCATTAGCCGCCTTTGCTACAAGGGCTTATTGCTAGCTCAGGGTCACCTTGGTGTCTACCAGGATCCTCAGGTCCTTTTCTTCCAATATGCTTTCCAGCTGGGCAGTCCCCAGCATAAATGTTGACTCCCTCCACAGGAAAATTGTTTTGTTGAAGCATTTTCTTTGAAAGCCAAAGCCCCGTTTTGACCCACCTCCAAGTATGTTGGGACTGTTGGGTTTTTTTCTGAAAACTGCCAAAAGAATTCAGCTGAAATTTTGCTGGAGACAGTTGTCTCCTGATCAGGGAGAGAAATCAGATGAGCTCAGAAATGAGCTCATGTCCTTGCAAATCCAGCAGATAACAACTTGCTCGGTGCCATTCACACAGCTGTAGGGGAGAATATTAAAAAACTTTCAAATTCTATTTATTAAACTTGCTAGAAAACTAGTCAGAGGAAAAAAGCAACTCTTCAGCAACTCCAGTCCCCCAGCTCGTGTGAGATGCCAAGGTAGCAAAAGAAATGTCTGCAGCTTTACTGGAGGCAGTGAAGTGTTAGAGTAATAGAGAAGGAATTAGGACTCCTGACTCATACTGTCGCTGCTTTGGACTATTTCGGAGCAGCTCTTACCTGGGCAGGCCCAATGACACTGCTGCCTGACTCATTCAAGTAATCAAGATGACTAAAAGGTTAATTTGACCTGAATTTATCTGGCAGTGACTCATGATAACAATATCTGGTTGTCTGGCATATAAAAAGTGATTCAGGATAGTTAAACTATTTTGAGATCTTTTGGGGAAAAATAACTTTGTGATTACAAAGAGCTCATATTTTAGCTAGCCTACTCTGACAAGTTCTTTGTAAAATACAATTTTAATTGTTTTTTAAAAAAGATATCTTCCCTCCACCTTGAAAATCAAAAAAGATTAAATATCTCTATCACGTTTTTCCTTATTCTTCAAGAAAATTCAGCTCTGTTTCTGAAGCTTCTTTAAATGAACAACAAAAAATGTTCACCATTTTCTCACCCAACTTTGTAGAAACCCAAAATATAGGTCTCAGCTTTTAAGACTCTTGATCTTCTATTTCACAAGTCATTTCAAGTTCATATCAAACGCAAACTCACTGGTAGGGTTTCTTCTTTTCTTCTTTTTTTTTTTTTCTAAGCTATATTTAAAATGCATCTATTTAATTCCCATTGGAATGATGGTCATCATATATCCATTTTCTTTATCTGACCGGAAGGCAAGGGAATACTTAGACAGAAACAGTAATTGGCTTGAGAAAGCCAGAGGCTGTTTGATATTAATACAAATGATTAGTCAAAGAAAGAGTAGTCCTCCAGTAATAAGCAAAGGATGAGGTCATTAGCTAGGTAGCAGAGACCAGGCAGCACTTAAGGATATTCACTGGGGTCAAGAGTGAATAAGGGAACCGCAGGAGTTTTCACTCCTTTAGAACATGGTAATGGCCTTACTGGGTTAGATCAAAGATCCCTCTAGCTCTGCAGCTTATTTCTGATACTGTCCAGTAGCAGATGTTCAGGGAAGTAGTATAGGAAAAGGGGAGACTGCAGGGTACTCCTTGCCTGCTACAAACCTTTTCAGTTGTTAATAGGTTAGGGACCTCGTAAGCCTATAAAATATTGTGTTTAAAAACCACTCGGGGGTGTATCTGCCATTAAAGTGTCCAATCATTTTTCAAATGATGTCTACTTTTGGCCTCTACCAGTAATGAGTGGCAATGAACTGCACAGTGTAACTGGGCATAGCGAGAAGTAGAAACCATGATATAATCCCATCAGTGATACTGTTATCTACGCCTGAGAGATATCAGAGGCAGGAAGTGTTCAGTGTTTCTTTAGTTCATTTCTTCAGTGTCTGTTGAGGATTGAGAGTGTGTGTCTGCCTCCCACAAACTTGACACTGCCTGTGAGTTCCAGTAATCAGTGAGTGCTGCAGGCCTTGTTTCTACTGTGTGCTGGTGCTTCCAAGTCAGCATCTGAAGCAGATTGGCAAGGGGATGAATGCAGGAGATGGACGCTCAAGAACTGGAAGAGTGTCCAGAGAGGGAGACAAGTACAGAAGGTGATAGAAAATTGAAGGACTGGGTGATGTAAAGAATGTGAACCAGAAAGCTGAAACCAGTTTTGAATAACATGCTGTTTTTATCCTTGGCACAATCCTGAAAGCAGTCTCGCTTTTAGTGCAGAACAGAGTGATATGGTGTGGGTTGTGAGCTGCAAGCCCAGTTCTTCAGGGCTTTGGAGAATCAGTAGATACCAGTCCAGTTAGTCTGTGGGTGGTTCCTTCCCTCTGCAGGGGTTTTCACCACTTGTGTGGTGTGGATGGGAGAGCAGGTTGGCTTCTTGTCCTGTTGAGCACTCCCGGACACAGGAATGAGCCTTTTACTCCAAAGATAGATGAGAGTTCTTGGATGCTGCTTCTGCTTGGAGTTAAGACATCCACAATTATTTGAATCCTCTGGCAGTGTCTTTATAGACCCTGAAATTAGGGAAACTCTGTGCAGATTCAGAAATTGACCCACTTGGATTCAGCCACTGGAAAAGGGGTCCTTCTGGGTCAGAGACAAGTTGCGAAAAAATGTACCTTCACAGGTCCAGGGCTGATGTCTTGGCTGTGTTGCACTTGCAAAGCGAGAGCTGAATGCATCCATGTCACCTAGAAGCCCCCCTTCCTTTTCAACTGAGTATGTTACATACAAAACAGATTTCATCTCTAATAAATAATTTTTAAAAGTCAAAACAACACTCACATTTGTTCCATCTATTGTTATCTTTGCCTCTTGTTTAAATCTTGGGTGCCTGACACTGCTTAGATCTGTGATAAAGGCAGACAGCAAGAACTTTATCATGCTTTGATAGGGCTGGGTTTTGTCAGCACATTCTCTTCTTTGTCATCAGCCTTAGAAGGCAAAAAGCTTGAAACCATTCACTGGGAAGTAACCGAAACTCATTCTGCCAAAGAAAGGAAAAAAACCAAAGAAACACAAAAGACATTAAAAATTGAAAAATACCCTGGAAGCTGGCTAGAGCAGTGCCTTCACAATGAGGGGTTCTGAGTCCTGGAAGTGACTCAGCCTTTTACAGGATCAGGCCAAAGAAGTGCTTGTCTGCTTTGCACAGAACAAACACCTGCCCAAATCCTGCCAGAAAAGCACAAGGACTGGAGATGACTTTCTACATCTCTCTCCCCTGCCTCTGGCATATACACTAGATTCCAGCATCTTCTATTTACCTAAATCATATCACCGATTCACTTCCCCTTCACTTCCGTGATACATTGTGAGTACATAGCCATCTCCTTCCGGTCTTCTGCAAGAGTCACTCACTCTCAGCTTCTGCCTTCGTGTAGTGAGCAAAGAGCATTCTTTCTGTAACCTCTTCCTCTCTGTTACCTCTAGCAGATTGAGAGGGATGCTTCATCCCTGAAGGTGTTGAAGGCCCGGTTGGATGGGGCTTTAAGTAACCTGGTCTAGTGGAAGGTGTTCCTGCCCATGGCAGGGGGGTTGGAACTAGGTGATCTTTAGGGTCCCTTCCAATCCAAACCATTCTATGATTCTATGAAAGACATCCATCCTGGTCCTGCCAGTTCTATTTTCCAGAGCCATATAGTAAAATAAAGGCAAACCTTGGATCAGGATCACTCTGCTGTTTGCCAAGAATCCCTTAAGTGTTTGACCTGGTTAAGGCCTCATGTTCTCTGTTTACCAAGAACCAAACCAGCAGGATGTGGCTTACACAACCAACCGACAACTCCCATGGATGTCAGAGGAGCACTGTGAAACCCTTGTGGGTACCTCATCTATGTGGATTGCTCCTGTGATTGGGCTCTTTGCTGAATTTAGAGAAAGAAACTATATTTTCCCCCAGCTCAAAGGGAGGGTCTCTGAAGAGAAGGGTAAAAGACTTTTTTCTAATCTGTAGAAACCCAGGGTCATACCACCTTTTTGCCTGACAGGACTGGGTTCTGTACGTTGATGGAATAATTCTGACTTCTCTTACACTCTTCCTGTGGTGCATTGCAGTTTCAGGGCAGGCAGCAAGCCTGTGCAGGCAGAAAACCTGCATTTTCAACTGTCTGGACTTAATAACTACAGGAGACCTGTGCTTGGTTTGCAGCTACTGAAGTAGTAGGTGCTTTTACAAATTCAGCGCTAAATGGCTAATATATTCTGGGTCTTAGGCATACTGTGCCTCCCAGTGGCAGTGGCTCTATTTCCACATGTGTAAATGCCTCGTATATATTCAGGAGGGAAGAGCCTCAGGTTTTTTACAAATTATTTGGAGCCTGTTGAGGCTTTTGACACCCTAGAAGAAAGGTGGCTCGGAGGCAGTGCTTTTGCAGTGGAGAAAGGATTTCCTTGTTCTTTCATCTCTTTTCTCTGAACAGCATCGATGTGATTTGAAAGTTTGGATTCCTAGCTCTTACTCTCAAACAACCATTGGAAGCGATCAATCCAATAGCTCTGCAGTTGAATAGGGCTTCTATAAGAAGATGGTTTATTTTCCTGATAGAGAAGACACAGGACAGCTGTGTGCTCCATTCCTAGCCTTATGCTTCATAGGTACACATAGGTAGGTCTTTCAACATCTGTGTTTCATTTTATTTTATTTTCCAAAGCTGTATTTGAGAGAAATGTTATGAGCTCAGAATCACACTCGCAGCTCCTACAATCAAGTTACTAAGTGCAACTGGCCAGTTTCATCATTGTATATGCAAATACCTAATTTGTGCTTGCAATCACATCTCTTGTTTCTATGCAATTAGGTGCACGCAGTTTAGAAACCCAGACCTCTTTTAAAAAGTAAACAAAACCTGCTGTAATTGACTGTTTGGTGAGCCAGTTACTCCATGTCTTTATTTAATAAAGGGGAAAAAAAAGAGATAAAGTACATTCTTGAAGGGAGGACATGGAATTCTTAGTATTTGATAATTATCTTTAGGTGGCAAAGAGAAAAATGCATTAAGACACATGCAGCGTTATGACTTGCACTGACTAAAAGTAGCATTTGCCAAGAATATGATGTACTGAAAATGACTGTTACTGTTATAATGCCATCAGCCAGGGTAGCTGTGAAGGATTTGTTTTTATGTCTCTTCCTCTAATTTCATCATGATTTTTAAAAATTCCCAGAGAGTGTTGCAGCTGCTCCAGTATTAACAGCCTTGAAATAGAAGTGTGTTACTTAGCAAGATACAGCTGCAGAGGAGAAAAAAAAATCCCCAAACAACAACCCCAACATTTGGATTGATTAATCTACCAAGATCGTTACCCATATTTTAAATTCATGTTGTTTAAACTCAAATCTGTTTGCCTCCCAGCCATTTTATTTAGTTATGTTTTTCCTAAAGTGGTAACAATTTAGATCTGCATAAAAAATGAAAACTGCCCAAGCAGCTCAGCAGCTCCTGCCGCTTCTTGGCTCCTACTTTTTTCAATATCACAAATTGAGACACTGAGATTGCTCTCTTGAGGCTCTTTATCCACAATGATGTAAATAACTATTCCTCCTTACTTTGCCCTTTCTGTAGATGCTTCCACCATCTTTGGCCTTTCCTAGGTACAGGGGATTTCAATACCATCATTATTAGAGGTTGGAAAAACACAGAGTGTATTTGTACGTGTCCAGGCATATAAGACCTAGGGGAGCAATAGGAGAAGTTCAGCAGTTCCCAGATTGATTATCAGCCACTCCAACATTGCTTTTAGAGAGCATGTTTCTGCTCTGTTAGCACACAATGCTGTAAAACCATTGCTATGTCATGAATTTAGTAGAGTCCTTTAGTGTATGAGTCTTGCCTTACAAAAGCCTGTCTGTAGCTCAGACTCTCTCTCTGTCACCCCTCTGCACAAGGGAACCTCTGTAACCACTGTCACCAGAAAAAGGGGTCTTAGACAGAGGTAGCCAATTTTTCTTGTCTCAAGAGCTGCTTATGATGCGGCCAAGAGACTAATGAAACCTGCTGTGAGTCAAGAGACAAGGGGCGAGAGCTCCTTTTCCTGCCAGGCTGGTCCCTGATCAGCTGGTAGCTGGTTTCACAGTAGCTGGTCCCCACTAGCTCTGCATTTCCTCAGACAGCACTGATTTCTGCAGGGGCCACCAGAGAGCCCCCTCATTTCATGGCAGAGACTGCACACAGGAGTCCTCCTTGCCTGCCCCACATCTTGAGAGGCCAATAAGAATGACTCTGAGCAGACCTAAAGGTGCCTGGCTCAGGTACCATCCCCACCTAATGGCTGTCTTATTCCCAGCTCCTCCTAAGAGCTGGCCCTTCACAAATGAGGGTATGGTGGCTGTCTTGCTGGGAGAAACTTCTTTTTGATGTTACCTCTGGCTGTAACCCCACACAGGATTTCACATATGGTACTGGTGAGATGTGGTTAGGCAAGGAGACAAAAGAATGGGAGAAAACATCCCTAAAATCATCAGCCAGCATGAAGCTGGGAGGGATTTTCCTTCCAATGCATCCTGTGAGAGCTCACTCCACAGTGCCTCCATCTGCAGGAAGATGAGAGGAACGTGACTCCTGAAAAAACCTGTGCTATCACAGGGGTGTTCCTGGAAGCACAGCATGAGAACAGGCAGTCCCAAAAAACAATGTTTCATAGCTCCTGACGTGATCTGATATGCAGGGGATTTCCTCCTGCAGTCTGTAATTGTCAAGGATTTTGGAGAACTCTTATACCTTCTAGTCATGTGAGACCATCTAATTTATAGGAAACTCAGAAAACAGGAAATCTATGGCACTTCCCAGCCCTCTCACATTTTTCGTGCTGATGGCATAATCCCCTTTTCATGATCTAGAGAGAAATACATCTTTTGGTCAAGTGATTATCATGTAGCACTTAATACTACTCACATCATTGACTCCTACAATCACACATTATGCAGCCAGGCATGCTTTACCTCCAGTACACCACTTACAGAAATCCAACTGGATTAATATTTTATTCCTCATTTAAAAAGATCTGCCCAAGGTTATCTTATCCTGTCAGACTGTACTTTTCCCCCTTCTGTAAATAATTCCTTTGCCTTTATATTATTTCATCTTTTTATTTAGCAGCTCTCCATTTCTCTCACAGCTAATTTATTCCTTGAATTGCCTCCTCAGTCCTTTTAGTTTCTCTGTTCTTTGTTGATGACATTCATGCACCCTAGCTCAAGTAGCCTATAGCAGCTTTTTTTTTTCTCTCAGAAGTTGCATGCAGTACTTTAATAAGCCCTATAATCTCCTTTTTTGTAAAGAATGCAGATTCAGTTTACCTAACCTTTCTAAAAACTGGTGTATGTCTGAGTCATCTCTGTTGCCCTCCGGTACTTTTCCATAATATCCTTTTTTTATAAGGTGACCAAAAAGGCATACAACATCTCGAATGTGACCTCACATCTACTTAACCAATGCTATAATAATTTCCTGTGACTTATAATTGATACTGCAATATTAATGTTTCCCAGGATTTTGCAGAGGTTACATTCCTTTTTCCTTGAGGCTTCTCCCACACCCACTCTTCCAAGCTGGCTGTCCTGCCTGCTGGACCACAGCCTTCTGCTGTTAACCATATACTTCCACTATTTCCTTATGCAAGTCTGGACAAGTATTGGGAATCACGCTTCTCTTTAACCTTTCTGTGTTGGCTGGTAGGCATCCCTCTTAGACAAGTACAGCGGTCGCTTCCCATATACCCAGCTTCATGTTGAAGAGTTAATGTTACAAGGGTCTTTTGCGCTCATAACTCATAAGGAACCTTATGAGTTTGAATGCTTCCAAACTCCAGTGCTGCCTGTGCTGTGATGGCACCAAATTAGGTATTTACTGTTATCAACAGTCTCTCTGGACTGAGTCTGTTTCTTCTGAAGCAGGTATTGGATCTGACTGGTGGAGAATTAAGTGCAGTTGCTCTAATGGTAAGGAAAGAATAAGTCTGAGAAAAGAATGAGTAGTTGTAGAAGTTCAATGTGAAGTAAACCTATGCTTGAAGCCTTCTATAAAGTTCAAGGAATTCCTGACCAGTCACCTCCCAGCAAACCACATACTTCAAAGGATAAAATCTGGCTCTTTGTGCTAGAATATATATTACACTTTTTATCGAATCACTCTTGGCTTTTTCAAGTTGGAGAGAATGATTCTATGAAGATAAAGAGTAGAATCTATGGCCTATTACCATTCACTCCCACAGGTATTAAACCAGGTATCTCTAGCCCCAACATTCTTGAAGGCAAATTTCAACATGGATAAAGAGAGTCCCTTTCAGCTTTACAAAGTAATTGAGCACACCTATATAGACACTCCAGCTTGTGTGCTCCAAGTGCTATTAACTTACACAGCAACCACTTGTGTGTATACATAATGTGCTTTTCTGGCTTTTCTACTTGAACAGTACGTACACAATTATGCACCCATACATACAGCCTCCTTATATTTGTACAATTACATCCCTTGAGTAGACATTAAAGCAGGTATGTGGCTTGTTTTGTAAAAAGCAGACTGGCTGGCTGAAGACGTACTGACTGAGGTTTTGTTCTTACACAGTGTGTATGACAGCGATGCCACCAGGTCACAGGTCTATAGCACATACATGGGTGAAAATATGATTTGTGTGGAGTGTGATTGCAGCCCCCAGTCTATAATCACTTCATCCTGAAGTGTACTTGTTATATAATTATCAGGGGCCTGAGGTGACATGGCAAAAAAGGACTCTGGAAGAGGTGGAAAAATGACCCGGGATCTATTCAGACAAAGGAGCACTTGCTAATTAATTTCACTGGAACTCTGTGATTCCCTTAGACTTAATAAGATGACTACTCCAAAGCACACAAACCTAGCAGTAGCTAAACAGGATTTTAGTGAGCAGTATTTCACAGCATTGCAGAATGACTGAGGTTGGCAGGCATCTCTGGAGACTATATAGTCCATCCCCATACTCAAAGTGGTACAGCTCAGGACTGTCCTATCACACTCATAGCGAAAAACTATTTTCTTTTTAAAGTTAATTTCCTATATTTTAGTTTGTGCCCGCTGCTTCTTGTCCTTCCACTGGTCACCACTGAGAAGCCTCTGTCTTCTTTACTTCCTCCATCATGCTTATAAGATTCCTCTGAGCTTTCTGTTCTCCAGACTAAACTATCCTAGATTCCTCAGCCTCTCCTTGTGCGACAGAAGTGATCCCTTTACCATTTTTGTGTCCCCATCTCCAAGTAGAGGAGTTGTTTTGGTGGTGGCATCCACATGCTTTGCTGGGACCTCCTCAGAGCAGGTGAAGGATGAGAACCTATGGCATGTGCGCACAGAAAAGATAAACTAGGTCTCCTTAGGCTCCTTCAATAGATGGGAACAAATCCTTGTGTGCTTGGGAATTCTTGAACTAGTTTTTGGATTTACACAACCAGTTTGATTTCCTGAACCTTTGGTGAACTTCAGCTATACTTTATTCAGGGATGACTCAAGTTAAAAATTGCAAACGTTTCTCTAGCTATATTTCTGGGAGTTGATGACTGTCTCTCAAAACCTTGGCAGATGAATGCCCTTTTGCTAGACTCCGTCCTTGGTCTGGATGGACATAGCTGCACTGACATGAATGAGTGCTCAAGGAGACGGGCTATTTAATTTTCTCCCTAACCTTCTCTTTATTCCTTGCTGCTCTTTCACAAATGCAATGTTGGTTGCCCTCTGACTACGCAGTGTGTCACTCCCCCTTTCCTCCACCCTTTTGTAAGATTTTTCACCCAGATCCTCAGCTGTGGTAACAGCTCATTGCTCCATTGAGCTTGGTTTAGTTTTACTTACCAGAGCTGCATGATTTGTTTTAAGGGAGCTGTGCCAATTCATAACAATTGAGATTTAGCCCCCTTTTTCTTGCCTCTTGTTACAACACCTCCCTTGTTAATATTTCTGTATATTCAAGTTCTGTGGTGCTTGCTGCAAGAAAAACATTCCCCCTTATACCAACAATTTCTCGGTGAATAATGGGAAAAAAAATGCCTATAGATAAAGCAGACATCTTACTGAAGCTGTCTGGCTTATCTGGTCAACAGGCAGACTGGTTGAGAGTTAGTTTCCTAGTACCTCAGCACACTCATGAGATAAGTGGTTTGTGACTTTTTTTTCTCCTTAACTACCTGTCTTCAACTCTTTAAAATTAGATTTTTTCTCATTAATTAAATTCTGTGGGCTTTACGAGAAAATTAAAGGAATATTCTTTTTAAACCAAATTGGTATTTTAAAGGTCTAGTAAGTAAAAGTGCGATTTCAAAATTAAATATAATATTTCATCTTTGTCTGCTATGCTCATTAAATATTTAATTAAATTCCAGGCTGAGATGGATTGGTGGTTGGGAGGAGGAAGATGTGATTTGCCCTTGCACCTTCAAAAGTCTTTTATTTGGAAGTCTAAAGGTTTTGTCAGGAGAGTGAGCCTTCAAAGCCCAACTATATGACACCACTGCTTTTGAAGAAACAATGAATCATAACTCATCTATTCATTCCACCGTCAGCTAAACCTTGTATTCACCTTACTCTCTCCTGGGTCTGACTGAAGGAAATAGGGGAAGGGGTTACTGTAGCACTGCCACATGTGTATGTAAGAGCTCCTCTGATCTATAGGGACCTCCAGGCCTAGTTGAGCAATGCACAACTCTGCTTCTTTCCTTGAGTTCAGGAAGCAGGAGATTTTTCTTTTGTTGAGCTCTGTGGGGTCAGAACTTAGTGAATTTAAATGATTCTTCATCATCTTTCTCATTCCCTTATTCTGGGACTCTCTCTGGTGGCTGCTGTTGATCTGATCCACTCCATAGTTGTTAGTTTTTATCTTCTTCCTCCTGTGATACCAGGCAAACAGAGACTCACAGTAGTGCTTGCCTGAACTGGCTGTAGCTTCTCACTACTTGGAGGCTGGCAGCATGTCTTGTGCCAGCAGTTAGTATGAAGCAGGTCTTTGTGAAACAGTACCACAGCCAATATCTTTTTCTTGTTAGTATGCCTACCATTTGTTCATGTCCAAAGTATGAAATAAAGATTGTAATTAACTCACTTGCTAACCACATTATACACAGATTCATAATCAGATCAGACCCCACCTGAAACTATATAAGAATCCTCTTATTCTGGAAGGATGACTCCTATTCAAAGTCTATTCCTGATTGATTTAGACCTGTTTTTCTTGTGCCAGCCTTATTCTTGAATGTAAATGGTCATTTCCTGTGAGGTTATGCCTACAACAATGTCTTGACACACAGCACTCTGCTCCACCCTCTTCTCCAGATCTGTTCCAGTCTGAAGCTGCCTTGAATAGGTTTGGCCAATATTACAAACCAAGTCTCAAGCCTTGCCTGATGACATCAATGTTCCCTAATTTCCCTTGGAAATCTTTCACCCAGCACTTCTTAGGATTTTACTTGCCCTTCTAGTGGCCATATTTTATTGCTGGCTCATAATGCTTCAGTGATCAAATAATATACCTAAGTTTTTCTTCTTCTTAGTCATTTCCGACTAATGAGCCAAAGCTTACAGCAAGAGTTCTGTTACTGGTCTCTAAGTGCATGACTTCACATTACTTAACTTTATTTCATTTTTGTTTTTCTAGTTCTTCCTGCTTGATATAGTGACATTACCTTTCAACCTTGTGCAGCTGTTAATCACTTCTTCATACACCAGCTCTTCACGCCAAGGTCATCAAAATGCAGAAGATACAGAATAAGATTTGTTTCAATAACAACTGTTGAGGGTTGACACTAAGCAACCTCCCACCAGAAATATCTTCTGCACAGAGAAACGATTGCCTCATTCTCTTTAAGAAGTTCTCACAAGATCTCTTATCTTTTTAAAGCTGTTTGATTTCTCCAGTTAAATCCATATCTTTCTATATTGAGTGACATTAAATGCATAATCAAAACCCAATTAATAAAAAGCAGATCATTACCTTGAAAGATCCCTATTTTGCATTTTCTTTTAACTTCATGTCATTAGCTCTTCATTCTAAAATACATTCTTTAACTTTGCATACCATAAAGGTCAGGCTAGCACATTTCTCTACTTGAAAAATGAAAGGTTACCTGGAGTCTGCAGTTAGTTAGCTACACATTCATATTACATATTGTTTATTATCTATATGCAATGTCAGCATTTAACAAGTAAGAATAAACGCTGTGTGCTAGAGTTATGACTATCGTCTAGAGAAAGTAACAGAAACAGGCAGAATAAGCTGATATTAAATGCTAAATCATATAGCAGCTCATGAGCTCACCTTTCACCTCTGGGAAGCTGGATTTAATGGAAATCTATTGCAGGAAGAAAAATATGACTTCAGCTCAGCCCCTCTGCAGTTCTGCACACCTCGGGCAATTGGGAGTGCGTGTGGTGGGGACAGTGCCAAAGCCAATCAGTAAGCTCCTGCAGGTGTTGCAGCTACTACAGGGGTGCTCTCTTTGAGGCCTCTGATATCAGGAACCGTCTGACCTCATGGAGTTTAAAGGCAGTACTTACATGCTGATGCTCTACCTTACCAGCTCAGGCTTTGGAAAGTGGCAGGGTGAGAATTGCTGACCATGTGAGGAGGAAGTCTATCTGTGAGCAGGGAGCCTTCAGCTTCATTTGACCCATACATACTCTAGAACTGATGCGGGTGGGCAGCCCACTGGGAAGTTAAGGCTGCCATGGGCCTTGCGCTCAGGTGGCCAGCAGGACTGCTTGAGGAGCAGGAGCCGGGGAGGCAGGGTCAGGCTGCTTTCACCCCACTTGTCACTCCATACCGCAAGGGTTTGGGGACACTTGTAATTTCCTTCCATGCAATGCCTGTCTGCTATGGAAGAACTGCAGCAGAGAGGGAAGAGCTAACCGTCAAGGCTGAGTGTGCCATTCAGGTTTTGAGAACAAAAATGCCCACATAAATCAGGAGCTGCTACAAGGAAAGAGCTATAGAACTTCATTCACTCACCTTCATTTGGTTGCATACATGCTGGGAAAATACATACATGGGGACAGCACCAATGCTGGATACTCCTCATATATCACTCTTGCTGTTTCCTTCCCACCCCATCTACTTCCATCATTTGCTGTACAGGGGTTCTGCACCAGACTGATCCTGAGAAACAGCCAACCTCCTCTGCTCAGCCAGCCTTGCACAGCCAGCCCTGTCACTCCTGCCTGTCTCGATCCCCCCCACTGCCCATGGACCACTATTGGATCATTGCTAGTTTGGCCTGTCAGTTCTCCTTACAACCAGGCAGCCCAGTCGTTTCATGTTCTTTATTTTCTGTATTACATTGTCCTCCTGTGTATGTTGCCTGACTGCGTGAAGTGCTCTCTCCCTTTCTGCCTTAGTTATTCTAAGTATCAATCACTCCACAACCACCTTTACTGCTATTAACCTTCTTCCTGTCTTCCAAATCAAAACCCATTTCTCACTTCCATATGTCAACACCAGCAACAAGCATCGATTAAATGTCTTTCATTTTTAAAGCACACAGCCTTGCTACCTCTGCTTATATCTTAATGCTTCCCATATGCTTCTCATCAGACTCTAAATTCCTCTGCTTGCTTCCTCTGAGAAGTCATTCTTCATTATAATAAGTTGCCCCAAGTAAATTTATTCATCATCTTTTCCTATGACAGCCACGTTCTTTCACTACGGGAAATTAAACATTGTACCATATGGCCAGAGCAGCAAACTTTAGTACTCACTTGCTCAATTGTTTTAACACTTTGCCGCCTTCATACAACAGTCTGTTTGCCACTAGTGTGTCAGGCTTCCGCCTGACATATGCATTAGACACATTAATGGGAAGGAGGAAATTAAGTGAAGCTGACAATGTGAGGAAAGAACAGTATGATCCCATTAAGATCCAAAAATTCACCATTTTTACTCTTTTTCACTGGGCTGGGGGGAAAAAAAGGCCCTTAAACTAATTCCTCTGAACATGCTACATCATTAGCCTGCTGTGCCGCCATATGACACCTTTCAAAATCAGAACAATGTGAGAATTCAGAAGTCTGGGGACAACATATATATGGCTCTGCTGTGCATCCCTTTTGTGAGACTTATACTATCATTAGCTTTGCTTTTCATGCTGCAGTTGTTTCTCGAGCCACACTAGGTCCTGTCTAATGGATGACATGCCATCAACCACTGTCTGAAGCTTAATTTTCTCCATGTTCTGGCCCAGCCTTTTTGATACATGTAGCAAATTGCATTTAATAATATTAGGAGGGATACACACTTCCTTACCTGGAGTCTCTTCTGATGTTGACTTCTTTAATATCCTTTTATATATATATGTAGATGTCTTCCCAGGAGTTAAAAGAAAAATTACGGAAAAAAATGGGGCTGAAGACAGCTACAATCTTCCACAAATGTATTTCATTTTATTTCAGCAGCATGTAATTGTTTTGCTTTGGTGGTTATCTATCTATGGGCCAAATCTTAAGCTAGAAGAAGCCATCTGTACCTCTACAGTGAGTAGAATTATATCTGAATATGTCAGGGATGAAGTTGGGCCTTCTGTCTAGTTTCCTCTTGTTCATTTATTGACTTTCTACTTTGGTCAAGCAGCCAGGAGAAAATTGGTACCTTCAGTTATGCCACGTTTCTATTCCTGTTTCTGATTTACAGCTGGGTGTGATGTAAGAGTGAAGCAGCCCCCAGTTGATGACTGTCATGCTCCTTGGGTAGGAGTCTTTGCCCCCTCACACTAGAGGGGATGTGACTCACTGCTGACTGATGTGTATCCCACTGAGTCTCTGCAGGTGGGTTTCCTGTGAGTTTGTTTTGGTGGAGCACAGGCTGCTGAACGGAGCTGTGCTGGGTGAGTTTGTGTAACTTCAGATTTCTCTGTGCCTGTTGTAACTCTAGCTCCCAGCTTTTTGGTTTTGCCTCATGATAGAGGATGAAATTTTGTTCTACTGCTCACTCACATGCCTGTGTCGACAGCCTGGGGACCTCAGAAGTTGTGTGTAGAGCAGTCAGGGATAGTCTCAGCAAGGATGCTGTGCCACTGGGCACAGAAACTATTTTTCAGAGAGAGAAGGAAAGACTGTGAAGTCAGTATGTCATGTGACTCTTGTGTACCAGTGCTATTCATGCTCCATCAAACATCCAACAGGCATTTTTCTTAAAAAATGGTGTTCTGAAACTGTAGTTTCGAAATGATCAAACCTCCTTTACAAAACTTTATGGATTTTTAACTCTTCTGAGCATGAAAAAATAAGAGCTTTTACCGGCATTATTCATGCATCAGATAATAACACAGGTTCGCATTTTATCAATTCAGTGTTATCCTTTGAGGGTTGAACTTTACTACACTATTATTCCTGCTGTTGTTGTAAGTCAAGCATCGACAATGTTCTCAACAGTTTATTTAAGAGAAAAAAAAGTAATAATACAGCAAAAAGGCATTTTGCATCCAGTATGGGGCTGCAGAAGGAACTGTGAATAACCTGTGATCTTAAGGAAAAATCAATGACAATCTCTCAAAGCTTGAGATTGGTTTTCAAGACTGTTGCTAGGGGAAAGGACTAGAAATGTGTCTGCTGGTGCTCCTGGATTTCCAGGCAGATGTGGGCAGCTGCTCAAATGGCAGAAGTCCACAAAGTCCATTTGGGCTTGCTTTGCGTAAAAGCACCTGCTTTTGCCAAGCTTGCTGCAAGTTTAGAGCTCTGCTCATCTAACATAAAATAACAATATCCAAGGATCTCCATTAAACTTCTTCTTTCTGGATTCAGCACTGATGTGTAGCAACCAATAAAACAAATGCCTGAAATAAAATTAATAATAAGCAATAAAATGAAGCTCTTCAAAAGTACTTCCTATATTTCAAGTAGTGATGATTTCATTCAGTGCAAAATTTCCTTTATGCTGGTTTCTCTATTATCTCTGTTGCTCAGTGTGCAGAGTTTCTGCATTATACATGAAGATAGACTTGGAAGCACAAAAAAAGCACAGGATTGGGAGGGAGGTCATCTATTGCATCCCTCAGCCTGAAGGAAGGAAGGAAGAATTATGCCATTTTTGACCCCCTGTAATGGAGACTGTGCAATCTCCCTAGTCAATCTATTCCAGTGCTTTATATCCTTAGAGAGAGACAGCAATTCCCAGTATGTTACCTAGGTCTGCCATGGAGCAATTTCAATCCATTACTTCTCATTATATCCACCATGAGACAAGGGGTTATCCCTCTCGTTTGTGAAGCAGACTTTTATGTATTGGGAGATTGCTATCACGTCCTCTCCAAGTCTCTTTTAGAATAAGAAATCCCAATTTATTTTATCTTTCCCTGTAAATCACATATTTCTAGACATCTGATCATTCTTGGTTCTCTCCTTTGGGCTCTCTTCAACTAGTCCATGTCTTTCTAAAAGCTTTTTCCTGTCATTCCTGAAAGAGTTGATGAGACCTTCACTTGAAGCAGTCAGGGAATAATATTTTCCTTTAAGTGCTCTCCATGGATAAGTGAAAAGGCTGCTAAATGGGCTCACATAGCTGCTCTCAAATTTAAAGTATAACCCTCTTTGAATAGCATTGGTCTAGTAAAAAAAAGAAATGATGCAGCTCTGGAGTGTATTCATTCACCTACAAAATGAGCTGACATTATAACAAAATATTTAATCTAAAGACATTTCTGAGTGAGTCAACATGAATACACATCCACATGAAATTAAATGAGTCCATTGCATTTGTGCCATTAAATAGTTAGTCAAATAGTAGAGATAAGGTGAATTGGGGAGTTAATGCATTCATTGCTGGTAGAGCAGCTCTGAATAGTATTGCTTTGTTAGCCATTGTGTAAATTCATAGTACATGGTAGATGCTCTGTTGAGGAGCAAACAGCCTAAAGAATAAGGGCAAGCAGTGGTAGGAGATGTCACATTTCATAAATCATAGAATGGTTTATGTTGGAAGGCACCTTAAAGATCCTCTAGTTCCATGTCCCCTTCCATGGTCAGGGACACCTCCCACTAGACCAGACTGCTCAAAGTCCCATCCAACCTGGCCTTGAACAATGGGATAGGGCATCCATAACTTTCCTGGGCAACCTGTTCCAGTGTCTCACCACCCTCACAGTCAAGAATTTCTTCCTAATATCTAATCTAAATCTACCCTCTTTCAGTTTAAAACCATTACCCCTCATCCTATCACTAGATTCCCTGAAAAAGAGTCCCTCCTTGTTCCTTACTGTAGGCCCCTTTTGAGTACTGGAAGGTTGCCATAACCTCTCCTGGAGGCTTCTCTTGTCCAGGCTGAACAACCCCAACACTCTCAGCCTGCTTTCATAGGAGAAATACTCCAGCCCTCTGATCATCTTCATGATGATGATCCTCCATACCTGCTCTGCCTGATCTCCTCTTTGTTGGGATGCATTGATCCTGAGCTTGGACAAGGTGATCCTTGAATATCAACCAGCTTTCTTGGGCCCCTCTTCCCTCCAGGGCTTCATCCCATGGTATTTTACCAAGAAGATCCCTCAATAGGCCAGTCTGCTCTCCTGAAGTCCAGGGTAGTGAGCTTGCTGTGCATCTTTCTCACTGTCTTAAGGATCTTGAACTCCACCATTTCATAGTGACTGCAGCCAAGGCTGCCCTTGCGCTTCATGTTCTGTCCTTGTTGTTGAGAACAAGTTCCAGTATAGCACCTCTTCCTGTTGGCTCCTCTGTCATTTGAAGAAGGAAGCTATCATCAACACATTCCAGGAACCTCCTGGGCTGCTTATGCCCTGCTATGTTGTTCCTCCAACAGTTATCAGCGTGGTTGAAGTTCTCCATGAGAACCAAGGCTTGTGAATGTGAGGCTGCTTCTATCTGTCTGTAGAGGGCCTCATCATCTTGGTTTTCCTGGTCCAGTGGCCTGCAGCAGACCCAAAGAGAGAACCAAAACTTGGGAAAAGACCTGATTTTCTCAGGATTGTTGTGGCAAAGAAGATACTGATACTCACTTTCCTGAGCTTCCCTCTCTCTGTGTCCAAGGGGCATTCTTCCTTGCCATGAATGAATCTCTGGCCAGTCCTTGGAGTTTGTGAGGTGCTATCTTTATAGATTTAAGACCTTGAAGAGGCCCAAAATAGGGTTTCTTCCACAGAATCTGATAAATAATGAGCATACAGGAGTCAGGTTTGCCATGAAGGACATGAAAGAAATGTTGTGCAATACCTACGTGTACAATTTCTTTTAATCTCCTCTGGCTTCAGATGAGATCATCTCTTCCTCTTCTGCACTCTTAGTCTACATCCATACTAGCAATTTGGCATGAGATCCAATTTCTGTTGATTTAAATGGATCAGCAGGGCTCCCCTCAGACTGTAGTAAAGCTCTAGGAGAGAGAGAGTGTGAGTCAGAGGTTTTCATACTTTGAATAATAGGAATTTTCTGATAGCAGGGATTTGAATGGCTGTTTCTTGGAACATCAACTAGCTTTGTGAGGAGTTTCTTCATTCCAGTGGGGCTTTCTTGACGCCTTTCCCCTCTCTCCTTTTCCATCCTGGAGTTAACAGCTTAAACATTGCACATGCTAAGGATCTTCCACCCTCAGTGTCTCAAAATTATTTACAGCAATGTCTGGAAGCAACCTTGCCCTGGGAAGGGGGAAGAGCTGAGCCGCCACAAATACTGCACACCAGCTCCCTTATATGTTCTGAAAGCTTGTGGCTTCTAGCCCAGGTGGTCCAAAATCTCCAGAAGGCACCGAGCTGGCCCAGTACCATGCTCTGTCTTAAGAGGGAAAAGAAAGCCAGCTCACCACAGAGTACACTAGGGATTCCTAAAGTTTATTCTCCTGCCATGAATTTTTCAGGGATGATAGCCTTCCCTCGATTTTTCTTTTCCCAAAACTGTGTTCTCCTTTTACAAGGCATTCTTATTTGAAATTAAAACCTCAAAATATTTCACTGTTTGATTGCGGTTTAGCTAGCCCCTTCCAGACTTCCCAAGAATCTGACAGGCGCATTTGTGGGAGATACTCGGAGCACGCAGAGTAGGGGCCCTTCTCCACAGGAAGACTGCATGACTGAGTTGCCGCCAGAGAATGAGATGGGAAAACAGCCACCCTTGGCTGTTAAATTGGAGCTGCAAAGCTCCAAATCACCCAGCCCAAGCCCACTCTCTCTCCCTTGCTCCTTGTTTGCTTTCTTTCCCCATGTCCCCCAACTCTCACTCCTCCCCAGGTCCCAGAGTTTGCAGACCAAAAGTTAAACCCCTCGTATTTTTGGAAGTTGCAATTTGAGAGAGAGCCAGGCATATTTTCACAGGCTTTTCCAAGCTTGTGGTTTACTCTGTATTCCCTCTGAGTGTAATTTGCATGGGTAGGAAATTAATCTTGTGAAATAAGTCAGTGTGTTTAGATGCTGTTGAGTTCAGTTAGCATTGCTCGTGGCTTCAGAGAGTTGGGCAGCCATAAAGATGGCATTTGAAAGTGCAGCATTTCCTAGTCACTTCATCCAAAAATAACTCCAGTACAAAAAAACCCAACGAAACCTGAGAAGCCCGAAAATGCCCACTGCAATCAGATTCCATACTAGACTTTTGTTCCTCCAACCAGCAATCATTTCTTTTTTCCTTTTCATTAATTTTTTTCTCTCTAATGCCATATGTACAGCTTGAGGTTATATTGGAATGTATAAATCTCATGTGAGCCACAAAGCATTAAGCCACCATTATCCTTATAATTTCATTATCTCAGTTTCCACACTAAAACATTTAAAACTAATTGAACACCCGAGGTTTTACTGTGAAGTTTATTTCCTAAACATTATTGAAGTACTGTTGATAAAGCCAAAATGTACAAAGTCAGCTCTTCCTAAAACAGCCTGATTTATTGAAATAGAAATGGGGTTTTTCTATGAATAGCATCCAAATGCCAAATAGTTCTTATCATTTTGTGTTTCCATGCAGTGTATTTCACTTGATTTCCAAGAACAACTACTTAACTTCCATGAAGTTGTGCCAGTTTTCCTTCCCTTCATAATATCACTTTAAGATGATTGCCAGTTTGTTCTTTTCAACTATGAATTTACATTGTCTCTTGGTATTTTCTTTGTCTTGATTTAAACTGTTTGGCTTTCCTTGTTCTTGATGTCACAGACTGTCTCTGATACTTCATTTATGCTGCAAATGGTTCCCAAATGTTCTCATGTTACAATAGGCTATATTTTCAGTAGAAACGTATTTTATATTCTTGGTGAAGTTCATAGAATAGAAGACTTGTGTAGCATAGAAGATTAGACTCAATGATCATTATATTCCTTCCCAATATGCAAAATAAGTAAAATACTTTCACATACATACAGGTTGCTTTGTCATTAAAGATAGTTCTGCTGCTACATTTCCTTCTCTAGCCTTATAATATTACAATGATGTTTGATCCAGCTGCAAAATTTGGATAGAATTTAAGTTTGGTGATTTTCATTTGGCAGGTTATACAGACACAAGCTATTATTTTTTCCAGAATAAAGAATGGCACTTCTGCTTCCAGCATCAAGCACCTCTGCATAATTTATATAAAGAAAAATACATGTAGAAAGATGGAAAGACCAGAGGTTTCCAGATTTTTTGTGTTTTGTACAGGTAGTAGCCACCTTAAACATAATGGCAACTAGCAAAGCAACTAGGAAGCTGGTTTAGTACTGAAAATGTGATAACTAATCTGAGTAGTAACAAACCCTCACTCCCAATATTGAATTCAAGTTGGTGAGCTTGGATCTAAAGCTGAGATCAGACCTTTATCTGACAAAGTGCTAGCTGTGTTGTTTTCTCAATATGGTAAATTGAAGTAGGGATACAAAAGACAGAGGTTTTAAAACTTTGTCCTGCTGGGATACTCTTCCAAGTAGTTCTGTTGAAGTCAATGAAACTTCAGTTCAGGATCAGCAGGCAGGATTTGGCCTGTTAGATCACCAGGCCTTTAAGCTGACCATGACAATGGTCTTTGGTAGCTGTTTTACATGTAATAACAGATTGCAAGTGAAGAAAACAAAACTAAAGCAGGTAACCAGTGAAAAAATGAGTCCTTCCCCTCTTAAAAATAAATTGCCAGCAGTTACCATAGTAACTGCTAACAGTAGAGCATTTTGACTGTCTTTATTATGAATGGTAAAGTAAAATATTCTCTTTTCTTGGGAAAACTAAGGGATGTCCACCCGAAACAATGCGTTAGCTAATTGTTTGCATAGCAATTCATTCCAAGACACAAATGGTCGGGACATGGCTCAGCTCCTCTCTAGTGGTCAGCTGAAAACTGCAAAGCCAAAGCATGATTTGTTGTCCCAATTAGCTGGACTGCCTAGAAAGGAAAATGAGATAGTGGACTTGGAGGTTGACCTTCTTTGTCACCACTTAAAGAGATTTCTGCTAGTCAGATATGAAATTTAGAGGAGGTGATGTGTAGGAAAGCTGACCAAGTCCTGTTATCAGAGCTCTCCAGCTGAAACCAAATTGTCTTCAAATTAATTCTTTACTGGAGAAACATTCACAGCCATTTGTGTGTTTTCTACGCTAAAAACAGTTGCTTGTTTTTTCTTCTAGTCTTTGGATCACCCTCCTTATTTTTCCATCCTTTCTGCTTTCACAGCTACTTAGAAGAATGTATTTAAGCCTTTGAGTTTTGAGTGTCATGGGCCCGGGCCAGGTGAGTAGCAGTCAGCACTAGGGCCTCTCCCCAGGCTGAAGCAGTTGTCAAAGCCACTGTATGCTAGAGCAGAAAGCAGACTGAAGGTGAAGGAGCACCATTCCAAATAGCAGAAAACCAGCAGGTCTCAAGTCGTGTTGCTGAGCACTGGCACTGCAATCTGAAGTATCAGATTATATCAATGAGGCTGGATTGGGAGGAGGTTTATATTAACCTCCCTCCCCAAAAAAACGTAGGCCAGCTCACTCATTTCCCCAGGATGTTTCCACAGGAAAACCTACCAATGCTGTTTCCAGTTCAGTTTGGCGGATGCAAATGATGGGCCTTCCACCACTGCTATGCTAAGACTAGTTGCAGTTTCACAGGTCTGTTTTCAGGCATTTCTCCTGAAAATCACTTAGATCATCTTATTGCAGTTTCTATGGGACAGCTAGCCATTTTCATGAAGAGTATGAGCACCAGTGCAATTGCCACCAAAATAACATTCAGCAAGGAGGTCCAAAAGTGGGTACAAAGACAGAGTTACTCGGCCATTCTTTAAGCTAAGTGCTGCCATTCATGTTAGCAATGGAGAGATAATATAGGAAAGCATGGTCTGTCGCTTCTATGGTCAGACAAGTGTCAAGATCAAAACCAGGAAGGTTGGGATCTTCGCCTGTCACAAGGAAGTTAAAAGAAGTGACACTGTCTTGGTTTGTACATCTGTGGAACCTGTGTCTTTGGTTTTTAATCAGTTCTCATCAGAACCTTTCTCCAGCCTTTATGTAGATAGAGTTATCTCGTTTGAGCTTGATACCTTCTTAAAGTGAAAGGAAAGCCATACCAATTATAGTTAAATATCCCTTTCTTTAGTCATCATTTGGTCAAACTTTTTAAACTGAGGTCTGTTAATCTCTCCTCATAAATCAGTCACTTCAGTCTGTTAATCAGGTTTGTTGCTGCTCATGTAATTCCCTCCAATTTGCCAACATCTTCCTGGCTCTGAGGGGCCCTGGAGAAATGGTAGTGTGTACTGGCTCTTGCCTTGGTGCCAAAGGAGGGGAGATCACTACCACCCTGAAGTCCTGCACTGGTTGCTAGTAGGCATGGAAAATCTGAATAGTTATCAGGGCAAAAGTTATCAGGCAAAGAATTCCTGGTGGAGGTGTGCTGTCTGGAGCTCAAGTGAAGTCTTAACTTTGTACATCATTTGTTTATGTCAGGAAAATATTTGGGATACATGGTTTGCAGTTACAGCTGATAAAAATGGCTTTTCAGGAGAATTATTATAAAAAGGGTGCAATCAAAGTAGGATTGCTTTTGTTTTTTTAAATGGTCAATTAGGGCCTGATCTAGTTATATAAATTTATCATGTGTTTCTGCACGTGCAGCGGAACAAAAGGCATGATCATAGAAACAGACATTGTTGGAAGGGACCTTTAGATATATGTGGTCCAATTTCCCTCCTAAAGCAGGGCCAGCTTCAAAATTATGCTAGCTTGCACAGAGCCTTGATGTTCACACTGCGAACATTTTCGCTAAATCTCTGATGACGACTTCTGAATAAGCAATCAAAGCTTTCTACAGAGAGGCTGTTGCAGGTTTCCAGGGGGAAACCTTGCAGGTTCCCAGACCCTGGGAAGCAGAATCTACTGTTTTATGAAGCATTAACCCATAAAACTCATCCAGTAAATGCTCCCCAAATAAGAATCTGTAATTAGTGCTAAGATGTCCCAAAGCCAAGAATGTTGCACCAGGTAGCCATCAAGTCTTGTACTTTGGGTCTTCTAAGGTATTTTTTTATCTCTTTTGCCACAGAAATACATAGATGTGAGGGCACAAGTGCTTTATTGGAATAGATGTATTTTGCCAGGATAGAAGTTAATGAGTGGGCTTGATTCTGACTGTTGAATGTGGATAGTGTGATCAGAGCCATGGAGGAGACCTGAGGCTACTTTGTGCACTCTCAGGAGCTGGCTACTACTTCTGGGCAGAAGGGTGTCAGAGCCATCTGGGTCACTTGAGTAAAACTTATGAACCTATCAGTTTCTTTAAAGATTGTTTCTTTTTTGTCTTTTGTGATCCAAAAGTTCAGTTAAGGGAAAGCTCTTTGAGAACATGATCCGACAACCGTGTTGCTAGAGCTAATTGGGGAGCCAGACCTGGCTTCGGTTCTGTCTGGTCAGATTTCACGAAAAAAGACTTCAGAATCTCACCAGAGCAGAAGATAAAAGCTGATGTCAAAAGAGACAGTGTGTTCTCTCCTACCTTTCTTTTGATGATATAAATCCTGATGGTTTAATACTGCTGGTAGTTAAGCAGGAAAGTTTTCTGTAGTTAACTGATTGCAGTGACAGATATTAATTAGTTTTACTTCGACAGCAATTCTCCAGCAATACCTCTTCAGTGGCAATTCTTATTTGACTGATTTATAAGAGCTTTTTACCCTCTATTAAGAAACAAGTTAAACTTAAACTTAAATCTTATTACTCATAATTGGAGCTTGGAAAAAGTAGTATAGACTTCAGACTTTTAAATTTTAATTATGAGTGCATTTAATAGTCATGAAAGTGAACAGCTAATTGCTCTGGTTTGAACTAGACACAATGCATGTTCTGTACAGGTTTCATCTTGTAGTTCAGCCAGTGCACCTCAACCCTGAATCCTGTAAATCCAATCTTGCAGCTTTTTTTGCAACAGGACAGCCAGTATGTCAGTGTGTTTTATGAGCTACATGAAAAAAGGAGCAAGGCTAGGATCACCAAATTCCCTCTCTATCCAAAAGCAGGCTTTGAGCTTACAGCTGCAGGAGGCAGCTCATGTAATAGCCCATTGTTTAGCAGCAATCTTTTTCTTCTGCAGCTGAAACCTAATACAGGTAAAATCAAGTGCTTGTGCATAAAACTAGTATTTTTAATGTCAGTTTTTAAAAAACTTTATTATCCTAATAATATTTTTCGTGTTGTATACTTTTTCAAATATTTTATGTCTCTTTCTGGATCAATATTCTATCAAACATATGTTCATATTATTTATTTTTCCTTCTTTGGAAATTGAGTGCACTTGGATGTGATAATAACTTCCAGCTTGCAGTACTCAAAATTAATGGCCAGAGTATTGAAAAACTTGCCATAGATGTTAATAATCCTTTTCTGTACTGTTTTTGTTACTTCCATCTGTTACCACAGGAAGGATGACTTGGTAATAAACCCTGTTTATACCTTCACCACAAAACAGGAGAGAGGAAATGAGTTGTCAGCAAAAATGCATAGTGTAATATGTTCAGCAATATTCTTTGTAACTTAAAGACTCTTACAAATACGTTGTTGTTAGTGGCCGTATCTCTGAAGAGTTTAGGATGGTTGTAATAGGATAAGTTCATTCAGGATGCCACTCCTCACGAGCTGTGATATCCACTGAGAACCAAATCATCTCTGTTGTGATGATTAGATTTGTACTCTAATGCGATTTGAACTTCACCTTCAGGCTGCGATAGGACTGCACTGGAGCATTTCACAATACTGAGAAGCTTTTGTGTGCTTTAATTTGAAAACATGTATCCAAATGGTGTATTTGGGATCACAAAATGTCCGTATTTCCATGAGTTGATCCAAATTTGCAAGTCAGCCATCCTGGTGTCTCTGCTGGCACAAAATTGAGATTCAGTTCTCAATTTGCAAAGGTCTGGGCTTTATTTCAGCACCTAGCAGGAGGATCAATACACTTCATGACTATCCTCTATATATTTGTACACTGGGGTTACCTGGGCCCCAGCAGACACCCACCCTCCCTTATTCCTGACTTACAAGCTCAGATGAATTCTCCAGGGCTCTGAAACCACATGCAGGTGGCTCCTAACATCTACACAATGACTATCATAATGTGTGTGAGAGAGAAAATCCCACATCTCTCTGATACAATGAGCCTGGGCTTCTGATGGATTTCTGAGCAGCCCTGAACATGCTGTACTAGAGAGGAAGTAGCTGAGCAGCTGCAAGGCTGAATTCAGGGGCTTTTGTGGGAAGGAATGAGAGGCTGGGAATATGGGACATTTGGGGAAAATCTTACTTGTCCTGCAGTGGGGATATAGGTGTTTGCTATACCCATGGTATTAGCTAGGCAGACCTTGCCCTCAAGGCTAAAATATTCCATACTGGAGACCTCTTCCAAAAGACTATAGTAGTCTTAGGCCTTGTGCAAAGTAGCTTGTGGAAAGTAAAGGACATTTTTCACATGTTTTTTTTTACAGGTTATTGATAGGACCTTCAAGTCTACACTTTCAGTTACCAGGCCTGTCTTCTGACAGTGGCTTCTGATATTGCTCTATATTTGCTCCATCATCTTTTCTCCCTCCAGGAAGGCATAGTGTGGAAAGAGTGAAGCTCCCATTTACTGGCCAACCCAGATGTACCAGCAGGCCCATGAAATGCTTTCTGCTAAATGTGGCTTTGCAATTGCTAAATCCTTTCTCAAAACAACCAGGGGACCACAGAGATTCTAACTTTGCAGGCTACTCTCCTGCTCAAACCCACGTTCCACCCCCATGGCTTGCAGCACATATAACAGGTCTGCCCTCAGTGGTCTAAGGTCACAATTCATAAGAGTGAAGTTAAACCCATGAAAGTCTGACATGCCAAGGTACCTGAATGCAAGGCATTTTGTCCATTGACCAGAACTGCATGTCTTTGCTATGTCATCTGGATGCACTGCAACTTCTAAAAAGCCCTCAAATGCATTTTTGAAAACAGTGTAGAATAAAAAAATCTAAAATCTTCCAGTGACATCTTCCAACAGCACTTAAAACTTCCATTAATGTTATGAATGAATTCAGCACATAATCTGCCGCTGAGTCAAAATTTCCAGCACTGTTTTCCAAGTGCATTAAAAGCTGTATTTCCATTAATGTACAGAATGAATCCAGCACATAACATATTGCTGAGTCAGACTTTATGCAACAGGTTAGCTAGGAGGCTACAGTCAGCTCCTATAACTCAAATATCTGGAGCCTGAACTAATACTATAGCAACTGCAATTAAAAAGCCAGCAGTAGGTATGAAGAGCTTGTCTGTCTTTACTTCTCTAAACAGTGATGAGGACAGGAAGTCAAGAGGTTTGAAAAATTGGTTCTGAAAGTAAACCAGTCACGTCCTTAATAAAACAGGCAGCTATTGCAGTCTGGTTTTTTTGGGAAGGTGGCAGAGCACATAACAGAGTATTTTTTTAAAAAGCCTAGTACCATCTTATTTTGCTTCTTCAAGAAAAACTACAAGAGAAAGTACAATAAAAGTTTGAGAAAAATACAAGTCTGAGAGAAAGTACAATAATGTGGACAGATTGTTCAAAAATTGCCTTGAGACTCTCTCTGGTGGATCTGTGTTCTCTGAATGCGTGTGTCCCTTTCCCTTATATTTTCGTATTCTGGGAAAGCCCTTGCTTTGTGAAGTTTATTTCCTAATTTGTGAAGATGACTATGTTTTTCAGCACGGTGTTCTTATTTCACTGACTGGAGTTATAGGCAGAGGAATCCTCAGAGATCTCAGCAGCTCTATCCCAATAGGAAAATCAGGAGGCAGCAGCTCAGTTTGTGAGAGGCAGCAATCTGGCATGGCTAGCAGGTTCCCTGGGAGGGATATGCTTTTGGGCTCACAGGAAGGAAAGGCAATTCCCTTTCCCTGAAACTGGAACCTACATTTGCAAATTACCCTCCCATGTAATGGCTAGTGACATGGGAGGAAAAAGAAGAGCCTCAGGTGCTTTGATTAAGACACCTCTTTCCCCTCTTTTCCTCCCTCAGTGAAGTGCTGCCAGTGGTGATATGTACCTGTATTGTCCCTCCCATGAATGACAATATATAATTCTACCTAAAGCTACCCCTTGCAACTTCACTTCTACTCTGATAAACCAGGATTTTACTAAGAAGTTTATTGACAAGCCTGATGTCTTGGAGATTAGCATTACTCCATCTCTGTCTATTATCACCCTCATTCTTCCAGCCACCCCCCCCACCCCCCACCGAACCCCCTTTATAGCTATTCCTTGCTATTATTTTTTTTCTTTTTGTTATCATTCTACATCGTATTCTACTTTTTTTTTTGCATTTATTTTTTATTTTTACTAATGCAAAATTTCTTTATAATTCATTTTATATTAGCAGTATTCCATCCAGAGCTTTAATTTTAGCTAGTCTTGGCCTTCTCAGAAATGCTTAGACATCTTCAGTCAAAGGCAGCTGAGAACACACAAGCCCTTCAGGCTCAGACCCAGACATAAGAGGAACTTGTATGCTCTCTAGATATATTAAACTAATTACTTTGACTTCCATGTACTCATTGTGGGTTCAAAGGCCAACAACCGGGCATCCTATTTGAGAATTTCAAGGGAGATGGCTGAGCACAGGAGAGACTGGGAGCAGGTTTCAATTATTTTATTAGACAAAGGGTTAAGAGTCATGCCTGGGAGGAAATATGAGTGTTTCTTGACATGGGACTTAGAGTGTAGCATGGAGGACTTGAGGGCTTTTGATCTGGTATCTTTCTCAAGCATTATCTCACTTCTTTTAAAAAGAAAAAGGGAAAAGAAGAAAGAATGGAAACATCTCCTAGGCAGGAGATTTTGTAATGAATTCTAACACGAAGAGGAGCTTATGAAACATTTGTGTGGTTACAGCTAGCAAATCCCAGGGCAAACAAAAATTAATGATAAAATGAATTTTTATTCATGCTTTTTGTTCACTGGGAACAGGTCCCCTGTCCTGATGCTTCCACCAATGGATCAGGAAACAAGTTTCCACGTTTTGGACAGGCTTATGTGTTAAGAGTTATGGCCTGGAAAGGCCATTAAGAAAATAACTGTAGTAAAACCGTGAATCAATTATGGAAGAATATCTGAAATACAATTTTAGTTTATAGACACTTTCAAGCAATAAAGTGTGATGAGTTAATTGTCTTATGCTTATTTCTAGAGCTGCTGAGATGAGATTAGAAGTTGCAGATTCCTGGCACCTTGTCCGTGCTGAGTCCACAGGCAATTTAACTTCTACAGCATTTACTGTGCTAATGCATGGAACATGGTAAGTGTTTTAATATTACTGACTAATATTAGAGACTTCTCTTTCCGCACTTTACATATTTTTAGTTTCCCAGTATGAATTCCAAATAACTGCTGTGAAGGAAAAATTTACTGTGAAAGAAAAAACCCTCTAATTATGCAAAATCCAAATATTAAGTGTAACTGGATGTCTGTTCTGTGACATTCCATAGGGTGATCCTAGGACAAAAACCTATTCCTATTACCTCTTTCTATGCAGCTTGGAATGTCAATAATCATCTGAATGAAGTTGTCTGATTAGCCTTAAAAACAGGCAGTGGAACTGTTTAATCTGAAACCTGGAACTGAACTGTAAAATGTGTGAAAAACAGTACAGCAGCTACTATAAATCCAGTAGCTTTTATTCAAAGTTGTTTTCAGAACAAAAGCTACAAAAGAGTCATTTCAAGAAATACACCTCAATAGAGAAGAGGTACATGAAAAATCGTAGAAGGGTGGGCTAGACTCAAACACCACTTTCATACGTGTAATGAAAAATGGTAAATACGATGCAGTGTATTCTCCAAATGCTCCCAATATGAATCAGTACGTCCACGAGTAGGTGTAAATAGAGTATGATAACAATTCATCTGTGTTCCTGACACCTACACTACTCCAATATTTGAATACTACAGAATTATTAGTAGATTTTGTCTCTCTGACGTTATTCCCCCTCCTCCTCATAAGGTAGGGAAATATCCTTTCTCATAGGTAAGTAGGTGTTAAGACTGACAGAGAAAATTGGGTTGTTTGGTGCACTGGATTATGTGCACACCAAGGTGCAACCACACTGGTGTCGTCTGCCCATCACTGCCAGTACCTACAGAGCTCATTAAATTACCTGCATAACGCCACACAAAAAGTTGTCCAGAAATTTAATTTTCTGACTCAGAGCTGAAGTCTTCTTGCAGAACTGATATTCTAAATAATCTAATTGTTTCTAATAGAACTAAGTCCTTTGCCTAGTCCTGTGAAGATAAACTGTAGGATTGGGTCTCCATGCAATAAATGCAGGGTCCTGAAAGGCATTCCTTCATGGACATTGGGGCAATTAGAGCCTTGAAAAGGCCAGGAGAGTTCCTTTTGAGGCCTCCCCCTGCAAAGACTTACATTTACTGTCTCTGTGTTCCTTATAGCATTAAACTCGAAACTTTTATCAGCAAGTTTCCCTGGTGAGACCTTCATATGATGAAAACAGTGAGGACAGGATGGCTATTCCTGTACCATAAAACATTGAACAATACCTTTTTTTATACCATTCTTGTGCCTGTTTAAATTCGTTATATCCATTCTTTGACTGTTCAGTGTAATTTAATGTTCCATAGTGTCAAAATTATTTAGAATCCACAGACCACTACACATAAAACTTTGATTTTCCTTCTTTTATTTTATATGTTATACTTAAAACCAAATTATTCTTGAAACTTGATCAAAAGAAGGAAAATAATGTTTCATTCAAAAAGCATTGGAATAGGAAGTTTGGACAGTACCAAGAGTACCCTCCCTTCCCTATTTTTTTTGGTTGATGAAATATATCTAAGTCAACCTGTTGCAGTTTGGTGAAGGGCATTTAGCTTGTGGGAACTTAATCTTCTGATAACAAATGGTCTCACCAACACTTCATGCTGCATTTTCCAGCAGGTTTTCTGTGTGCTTGGGGCCTCTGCATGTTGGTGGCTTTGAAAGGCTTGTTAAAACTCTCAGCTTTTCAAGGTGCACCAATTTGGACTGTTTCCTCTTTCCATGCAGTTTCTAGGTAGCCATTTTGATGAGTGATCTCATTTTGATTTGATGAGTGATCATCATTTTGATTTGTTACAGCTCTGCCTAAATCAGAACACTGGAAAGAGAAAACATGAGGATATAGAGGTGCGCTCCTGAGCCAGAGCGACGATCTATCATTCAGTGTCCTCTCTCCGCAGGGGGCTGTAAAAGCAGTTGTTTAGGAAGACCATGCAAGTAGCCATAGTCTGCAGTCTATACTCCTTGCACTCCCTGAGCATTAAAATTCTAGGATGTTAGAGAATATATCTCTGCCCAGAGTTTTCACATTCCATCTGTACCCGTTGTCCATGAGTTTGTCTGAAACCTTTTGTCACCTGCTGCTGTCTTGCCTCCACAACCTCCTGTGGCAGCAAGTATCAGAAATTCACTACATGTTTTGTAAAGAAGCACTTTCTTTTATCTGTTTTGACCCAATTTCCTACTGGTTTCATCAAGCGCCTCTGGTTCTCAAGTTGTAGGACTTGGTGAAAACATTTCTTTCTTTGCATGAGGAAGTGCAATGTGCAGGCAGTGGAGGTGGAAGAAGAGAGAGGAAGAAAGAGCATTACATGAATTTCTTAAAATTCCCTTTCTTAAAATTCACAGTGTTGTGTAAAAATATGATCGTTAGTAGATTACATGCACCAGAGCTCTAGCAGAAGCCAGAATAACACCCTCTGGGGACCTGTGTCCTGCCCCTGAAGCCTAGCCCAGCATTTACAAATTCCAGAATAAGGCAACCAAATTAGTGGCTTAAATGTGGGTATTCACTGCCTGCAAAAGAATGTGTGGGCTCTCTACCTTGTACAGGAAACTTTTTTGGTACTTAGCCTACATTTTCCTTTCTTTAGAATTATTTTTGTATTTGTAAGCATAAACCCATAGACCACACTAAGTAAATCCTTTCCCTTCTAGATTTTCATTTGTCTGCATGTTTATCATCTCACCCGTAGCTGTCATGATGTCAAGTAATGCAGTACAAGAGCTTTTTAAGCTTGTTCTCTATTCACGAGATTCTTTCTGTCCTATGGCAATTTTAGTTATGTTTTTACTGTATAAAATTCATCTGTTGGCTGTCTCGTGTATGTTTTATTTCAAGAGACATTTGCTGTCTGGTATTTCTCAGCTCTCCGACTAGTTTCTCTTAAGGTCCATGAAGGTTTCTAGTTCCAGAGAGGCCCTTTTTCGTAGCCTCACTGCTTGAAGCAGGGGCCAGGAGACAAAATGGAGAAATAAAATCAAGTATGTGTCTATGAACTACTGTCTCCTATTAGTGGCTTTATGTAATGACCTCCTATTAAAGGCTTCATGCAGCTGTCACTAGAGATGTTTCTGAATCGAAACCTTGGAATAAAAATTGTGGAACCCTGAGGGGGAAGGGAGTTGCTACAGATCTGAAACCTGCTGCTTGGGTCCCTCTGGCCTCTCTCCCCCCTGTTTCCTTTGAGGCACGTTTCGTTGTGAAATAAAATGTCTCAAAGGATGCGGTGTTGGTGCCCTCTTGTGGGGGGAAAAAGTATGAGGCGAGGAAAAACGTTCAACATTTGAAACAGTTTGCAATGGAATATTTTGGCGAGGGGTGGAGATGGGGAGTTCACTCAGTTATGCAGAAAGACTTAGTTCAAGGATTTATTGATGTACTCCAGAGTGCCTGGTATTGGCCAAATGAGATTTCAACAGGTCACCTGGGTCAGGTCTGCCCACCTCTCAGGTGACATGCATGGTATGGCACTGTGGAACACAGCCAAGGCGTGTTGGTGTTGGTGCCACCACAGGCAGTGTGCTGTCTCCTGCAGAGCGCCAAAACCCACCACAGTGGTGGGGCAGCTGCCTCAGCATTGCTTCACTTGGGCTTGTGGCCTTTTTTATGAGCATGAGCACAAAATGTTGTATTATAACAGCTGGGTTCTTCACCTGAGATGCCAAGATTTCATAAGCTGACCGGCAGTCAGTCATGCCCTTGACAGTTATCTGAGAAGTCTTCAGTTTCTTTCAGCAGTTAATAGTTCTGATTTTGGATGTTTGAGGAAAATGCCCGTGGATGGTGAACAGCTTCTTGATGCAAGGATTTCCCTGTGGTAATACATGGGAAAAAGTAGTTGCATCTTCCTGAGGTAACAGGCTATTAGATTCTGTTTTCTTTAAGCACAGAAGGCTGTAAGCCATCAGAACACAGCATTAAGAGATATTAATGGGATAGAGAACAGCCTTATTGCATCAACATTAAGTAATGAACAAGAAGTCATAAACCTAAATCTAAAGCCTTCTCCTAGACTTGAGGATTTTAAGATTTCCCTCAATGCTTCTGGCTTCAAGATTTCTTGAAGATTTCTAAACCTTGGCTTAGCTCTTCTGCAGGTTATAACTATACTTCTTTAGGCACATTCCAGGCTCCCCATTTCACGTTCACTAAACCAAGGAGGCCATTTTTTTAAGCAGAGTCCTGAAATGTACTACAGACATGGCTAGATTTCAAGATACACAAGCAATAGCTGTACTGTCTGACCAATCACCAGAGCAGTGGCAAGAAAATCAGTATCAGCTATGAGTAATAGCCAAAACTATTGAAAGTAGAAGGTACAGAAAATGTTATGTCCGTCATTCAAGTTAAATGGAGAATGCCATTCTTTAACAGAGAGAAATAACTTATCATGCAAGTGGTATGGGAAATTATGTACAATATTTCAATAACCACTTTCACTTTTTTTTAACCCTGCAGTAAAGGCATAGTGTGTTTAAGGTAGCATCCACCAGGCCCTCAAGGACTCCCATTGTGAAATGGAAAGAGGCGAAGAAGGATGCAGGCAAACTATCATGCTACTGTCAAATCTTCCACCCCATCTTTTGGTCTTCTAGAGTTTGTTTTCTCCCTAGCCCTTCTTTTTCTCTTTCTGTAGCACTAATTCTCCAGTAATGATAGAAGGTCAAAATTGGCCTGCCCTTTCTATCTGTGTTTTTTTCTATTATATGAGTTCTGCCACAAAATTTCTTCCAAGGCTGGTCACCCTTTTGGCATCCAGTTTGGTCAAGCCATCTGCATTTCATTATCCATTATATACAGTCTTTCCTTGAAGCATTTCACTATAAATGTCAAAGTCTTGTAGTATCCTTATCAGCAGAGTGATGTGTGTCAAATCTGCCTTATCACAATCTGCCACTGGGGTTTTTACATGTGTAACTTTCATTATAATTGACAAGAGTGATATATGCAAAAGTCCCACATAGCAAGATAAAAAATATCTTGCTATTAAATAATCTGATTTGTGGAAATACCCTCTGATTATTACAGTGAAACAAAGTCAAGATTGAAACAGCAATATCTATTTACAGTCAAATACGATATGCCAAAAATGAAGACTACTAAGCCTGCTTTACAATCAGTTAGGTCTGTCCATGGTCCATCCTGGGCCAACGAAGAGAATATTCCATAATTGCAGGGTTCAGATTATTAGATGGACAAACCAACAGCCATAGTGGAGGTCAGCAGGTGCATTGTGTCACTTGAGACATTACAGGCCAAAACATGAAAAAGACAGTCAGAGGAACTTAGGAAAGGACCTCAAAAGATAAAATTTTGTCCAGAATCTCAGAGGTAGTGAGCTCAGTTCAGCTTGTCACCAAACACCCACTCAGAATCAACATGCCATGCATTACTCTGGCCATGGGAATGCTTTTACTGGCAAAGCAAGAAAATGCATGTAACAAGCCACAACATACATTGTTCATATCCATTAAAGACAGTGAAACTATGAAGTTAGCTGCTGACTAAAAGCTTCCAAATTTGTAGTCGGTTTAGGCTGAAACAACAAAAGTGGTGTCAGGCTGGTGCCACATATGTGGGAGTGCATCAATGCACAGTCTGAGTTTACAGGATATGAGGTAGTAAGCACTTGGGTATCAGCAAGTAGAACTAGGACAGGAGCTCTAATCTATTATAACTATAAATTGTTTGGCCCTTTTCAAGGGCTTTGTAGACATGAATTTTCTTTCTTCCTGTTCTTCTCAGGCAAGTTTAATGAGCCAGATTCTGATCTTTGTTTATTCTTTGTAAATTTAAAATAATTCAGTTGAGCCCAACATGTGGCAATTGTTCAAAACTATCCTTGAAGAGCTCAAAATGACATGTAGGGCACCTTATTTCTTTATCTGTAAAACGAGGAAGGACTCTTCTCTCACCTTCCATTTTACCTATTTGTTATTGTAGCTGAAACAGAGTTCTACACCCATACCAGTGAAATCTTAGCTGGAGTCTCTATCTGCTAATAGAATACAAACAACAGATCACTACTCCCAAAAGATTTAAGCAAGTTTTTCGAGATGCAGTTTTGAATTCCAACCACCACAAGAGTAGAGAACCATGTAGCCCTGGCGTATGTGCAGTAGTTCTGAACAAAATTATTTACCCACACAAATAAAAGTTCAGGAATTTAATTCTGAAAGTGAGCAACTAGCAAAATAAACTTTCAAAAGAAGTGGTGGGATTTCTCCATTTTTTGATGTTTTTAAATCAGCCTGCAGATGTATTTCTGGATGTTATGTTTTTATCAAACACAACATTTTGTCTTCCAAGCACAGACAAGCTAGAAAAATTACATATTCCATCTGTTTAAAGAAATCAAATTAAATAAATTATTGTGTTAAACCATCCAGTTTGCTCAGTTACTCAGATCTAAACAGGGGAGACAAAACATAATGGAGACTCAGAATGAAGAACATACAAGGAATATTCATACAAGAGCCTGCAAAAGGCCAGGCAGTAAATTGCTCTAGAGTAATAACAGTATAGTGTCTATATTTCCAACACACAATTTTAATAATAATAGCAAAGAGAGACGAGTTGCATAAAGTAATGCAATCCCATTCTCAGTATCTGTCTGTGCTCCTAGTCTTCCCAAAATATGTAACAAAGTGCACTGCAAAGATACTTTTCAGTTAAGTGTTCAGTATGTACACATTTCAGTATGTACATCAAAATGTATGTTTTTCATTAAATGAGGGCAGTTTGAAAGTGAGTAACCTGAATTCCACAGCACATCTGAGTAATCTATAAATCTATTAAATTTTTTATGTTGAACCTTTCAAATTTCCCAGACAAAGTTACTTTAGAAGTACTAAGTTTTCTTTACCATTTAGCCATATTTGTTAGGGGGAAGGAACATATATGAGCAAATATTGGAATCATGTACCTGAAATGAATATTTTAATCTTGAAAGTAGCATAAGAGGAAAGGTGACTATGTTTTCAAAATCAAAATTGGCACACTTTTGCATTGACGTGTTTTAGGATTGTGAAATGAAAGAAAGAAAAGCTTCTTGTAAAAAAATGAGTGTATTGAACACACTGGAAAACCTTAGGTATAGCAGCGGCTTTTTTTCTGAATAAGTATTTCCAATAGTTAAGTGTCTGGTTCAGAGTTTTCTCTTTGAAAGCACAGAAAAGTCTTGTTAACATTTACTCTCGGAAAAAGAACAACTTAATGAGGGCTAGACTGATCTGCTTTTTTTCTGGCTTCCAAATACCAGAAAGCCATTCCACTGGTTGGGGTTTTTTGTGATATAGACAGAATTTTGTGTCTTGGGCAAACATGATGTAGCTATATATTCTTAAAAAGCTTGATTTGCGAAAATAAGGTGTAAAAGTTTTTGGTTTGTTCTCACAGTGAGAGTATACCACACAGAATCTCAACTTGTACCAACTTAAAAATTCAGAGCATACAGGTGTTTTAATACAGAACTCACATATGTTGAATTGCACCATAGCTCACGAATGGGTCTATTAATTTGGACAGCATAATCTCAGTTTCAAAGATAGAAGAATCTGGCATGCAAAGTAATTGTTTCTGAGGAAGTTAGAAAGATAGATATAGAATTAAAAGGGTTATTATGTATTATTTGTGTATTTAGAAGTTCTTTGCTTAAAATTATGTTGTCTTCATTTTTCCTGGAGAAGACTATAATAAGTTGGCTGATTTTGTCAAGATCTTTAATTGAGAAGAGATAATTATAAAATATGTTATTATAAAATTATTCAGTTTGCAAAATTCCAATTGATTAATTTCTTCTCAAGCAGTAATACCTGTGCTCTGCTTATGAATGGCTCGGATAACCTGAGTGCCCACGTTATTTGTGCTTACGTATGGCATTTCTCATTGGTGTTAGACAGGCAATGATTCTTTATGCCAGGACCTCCTGAGTAGCAGGAAAAGATAGAGTTTTGAAGAAAAGTGTCTTTGTTTTAGTGTTTTCCAGAAGATGCTTTGGAGAAGCTGAGATGAGAAATTAGAAAACAGTAGGTCAACGAGAGTTTTCTCTCTTTCTGGAGTGAAGTTTGCAGGACTGTTGGGAGCTTTTGGGTTGAAAGCAGGTTCTTGGTAGCTGAAATTAGGGAGTGGAATAGACAATTATTATTTCCTTCCTTTTCCATAGCAATAGCTTTTAAGCAACAGCTGCTTTGAGGACCATCTGCTCTATCTCACCATCCCCTTAGAGGCAGACAGCTTCAGGAGGGGGCATAACTTTACAAGTCTTTGGTTGGAAGCCATAGCACATGGAAGGTCTCCTCCATGAGACTAGCTTCAATGAATGAGGCTGGGCACAAAGCTGAACATGAAATACTTAACAAGTCATGGATGAAGGAGCCATCAACTGCATCAGACTGAGAGAAGGTGTTTTGTGCATGTTCTAAGCTATGTAGCAAGTCTTGTTCTGAGTGCTTTGACAGCGATATTTAAGAAACTGCTTCCACAGTTTTTAAATTATGATGAGTCTTAAACTGTAAAATCGGTAAGTTGACAAGAGCTGAAGGATGATGGTTTCTGAGGGAGAGAGGAGATTGCCTCCTGGTTAGTACCAGCTCTACAGAATAAGTGATCTGTACTAGGATGTCCTAGTGGGCATTACATTTCATCACAAAATTCTTCAGGGCCCAGTTATACTTCTAGAAATGAATCCTGGAAAAGTCAAAAATACACAGAAAAAGCTCGGTAAAGTATCTTTTGTGAGTTACTTGTCATGGTACTTGGCGCTGTGTATTTTAGTTCTTGCAGACTGCTGTTAAGTAGGAGCATTTTAGATTGCTGCAAAGTACCATTCTGCCAGGAGGTCACAGGGACCAAGTTGCCTGTTTCAGGTGTGTTTATTACTTTATTTTATTATTACTATGTTGATATTTTAGGTGTGTGTTTCATGTTGTTACTTCCCACCTGAAGGTAGAAGAAGATGCTGTAGGAAAACAGGAATCAAAAGAACAGCTAGAACTGACCCAAGAGATATGAGAAAAATCAGGATAAAATGACAAAGGCAAGATGCAACAGCAGAGTAAGGCGGGATGAGGGGGTCATGGCATGGAGACTAGTGCAAGGAATTTGTTACAAAATCTGAGTGTCGTGTTGCGCAAATAGGCCAGTCAGAGAAGTACCTTTATACCAAATTAGCACGGCAAGGAAGTGAAGAGAAAAAACGCCCCAGACAGCCCTGCTAATAAGTCTTATCTCTGATCTTGAAGGCTTAAAACAGTTTACTTTCCATGCCTGTGTAAGCCATTTGTGATAGTAAATCAGAAGTGCATGCTCCGTATCCTGTTACCTTCAGGTCTGCCTCAATAGCCACAAGCTGTGTAATGCCAAAAGACATGCCTCTATCTTAAAAAAAAAAAAAAAACCAACACAAAAAACCCACCCCTGGAGGTCCTTTTGATCTAAATTGAATCTCATTCAAGTCTATATAAACCTTTGCGCCTGTGACATACAACTCATATTACGTGGCCTTGTTCCATTGCATTCACACTGATGTCCTGTGGTTTCCTTGTCACTTTTTGCAATCAAGTCACATGAAATATATTATTGTCTACCTTGTTCTGATAATCTTGATACCACATTTTCCTGTTGCACAAACATCTTTTTCAGGGTGATTTGATCTAAAAGTTTAAACCCAGCAGAAAGGAAACAAAATGTGAGGGTTTTTTAAGCATCCTACTTTATCACACAGAGAGCTTATTCTAACTGCTGCATCCTAAATTTAAGTGTTGGGATTAAAGTGGGGTAAAGGAATGATGTAAGGAACTGGACCATATCTTCTTACAGCTCTGACACCATCACATCAGTATCCTCCCAAAGATACGTTACTTTCATTTTAATTAGAATAGTAAATTTATTTCCCTTGTGCTCCCACTCAAGAAAATTTCTAGTAACGCCATGACGGGTGCACATCACACAGGCTACCACATTAGGCTGGGGTTTAAGGCTTGAATCCAGATTCATAGCCTACATAGTCATTTTCACTCTGCTCTTTTCCTGCGGGAAGAGGGCAGGCCGCTGGCACACTTGTGTCTATGGCTATAAGAAACACGAAAGTAACTGGCTCAAGCCATTTGATTCAAGAACTGGAGGCCATTCTGGGGCACAGATGACAGAGACAGCAAAGCCAGAGTCAGAGGCACTTTACTGCTGTCAGTTTGCCTGTTCACAGTATGGAGAGGTCGCCTAGCCCTTGGCTGTAAGTCACTGCACTGTTCTTCACTTCTCCCAGTCAGAAAACATGACAGGGTGGCACAGCTAAAATAGCCAACATCCATCAATCGTCCTATGACAGGATGAGTTAAAACAGAAGCAGCAACTCTTGATAAGTTTTGGCTATTCACTGGAGGTAGCATTGATGTCACTGAAACAGTGACTCAGTTCATGTATTTCTTGAGTCACCTGTGCTGAAACTGGCAGTATGTGTGCCAGTAAAGCCTATTTCAACTTTGGTTTTTAGTGATTCGAGCACGTTCCTCCCTCCCCCACTCTAAAACTAGATTGAGACTGTTATCTGATAAAATCAAATTATGACTCTTCCTGAGAAGAGACCCTAGACCAAGAGTACTCCAGGTGTCACTTCATATAAGGCCTTATAGAAATATAAAAAGCCATATGAATCCAAGGCAGCACATCTGACACAGCAGCTTTTTCCCTGTTTTAGCTTTCTGGGCTGAAGGCAAGATCCATATCCTGCTCCTAAATTTTTCACTCTCTTGAAAGCAAAAGCTGTCTACTCCGTAAATGAGCAAAACAGATTTCTAATACCCATGGGAATGGGGTGGGCTTTGTCTTGTATCATCTTCCACCCTGATGTGTCATAGTAAGCACAAGGTACAATCCTGTTCCATAGGCAATAGCACTTCTGCATCTGAGTGAGGTTTGCTGTGGTCTGGGCTCTAGTGAGGTCAAGCTGTGGGGCTGGGATGGCACAGGAGGCTTGCCAACAACTCAGCTGACTCTTTCTTTCATCAAATTGGGGCTGAAGTTTATGTTTCCTAAACAGCATATGGTAGTTTTCCCTCAGTGACCTAAACAGTAAGTGCACATGTGAGAGGAGAAACTGATTAGCGTCGAAAGTAGCAAGTAGGAACAGGGAGACATGGGTATAGTTGAACTAAATCTCCTACAGCTGTGAGTAGGAACACATTCTAGGTCCAGACTGCCCTTAAGCAACCAGCTGAATTCCTTCAGGTAACAGCACTGAAACCAGCTGTTATCATTGCCAGTGACACTTGACAATAGGACTAGAAAAACTTTGCCTCTGCTCTGGGCTCCATTTTCTGCCACTGCCTTAGAGCTACCAGGGCTTAAACCTTTTAAAGCCCTTCCGTAAGGAAAGGGAAAAATGAAAGGGGAAGAGGGAAAGAAAATGAGAAGGAAAGGGTCTTCCTTTTATCAAGAGAGGTATGTGAGTGTGTTAGAAATCAGAAGAGCCTTGAAAAAGGTTATTAACAGGTGTAGGCCAGATGGAGTTATCAGAGTGCAGAGAACAAGGTACCAGATAAAAGATTACTCGTGAAAAACATTGACTCTTTTTACCTTCAAGAATTATAAAAAGTGAACTACAAACATGGACAGGGTTTACATGGTTGATACTGGTACACCTGCAAAAGGAGTAAAGGAAATAGAGAAGAAGGAACTTGAGCTGCATTAGACCATCATAAGACAGGTTAGTTTTTACCTTACTGATGATGTGTTGTTGCAATAGTAAACAACAAGTGAAGCTTGCAAGCAAGCAAATAGCAAGTGAAGTAGCTGGGGTGGCTAAATCAAGCAGCTGGATGTAAGTCTCAGAAGTGTGTAATGTTTGGACAGGGATGATTTCAGGAGACAATATAAGTGATGAGAGCTTTTACTCTACTCTGTGCAGCAAAGCCTGTGCTGGAGTGTGCCTATAAATCATGAGCTTGGGTTTTACAATACGGTCAGTTAAATCCTTGAATCTCTCATATTCTTGGGAAGAGGATTTAGTGGAAATATACTATCTGTACAGCTGGAACAACATCTCTGAAGAAACTGCTTTTCAGATCTCCTGAGGGAGGTAAAAAATGGGCATAATTTATGATACACTGCTATTATGCATCCCTTCAGGAATTATTGTTCCACATGAGCAAAGGTAGGACACGTAGGCTAAGTTGCCTGAGGTACTGCTGAGCAGTGAACAGATGACTGGAAAGAAAATCTTTAACAGTGCTTAAATGTTTTCCAGGGATGGTAATCTGGCCCTTATTTTAAGTAATTCTGTTGAGGAGCTTTTCACAGAGAATCACAGAATGATATGGGGTTGGATGGGACCTCTGGAGATCATCTAGTCCAACATCCCTGCCAAAGCAAGTCCACCTAGAGCAGGTCACAGAGGAACGTGCCCAGGCGGGTTTTGAATGTCTCCAGAGACAGAGATTCCACCACCTCTCTGGGCAGCCTGTTCCGGTGCTCTGGCACCTTCAAAGTAAAGAAGTTCCTCCTCATGTTTAGATGAAACTTCCTATGTTCAGGTTTGTGCCCATTACCTCTTATCTTGTCGCTGGGCACCACTAAAAAAGATTGGCCCCATCTTCTTGACATCCACACTCCAAGTATATATAGGCACTGATCAGAGTAAATGAGGCCATCATAACATTCCTTCTTGGTAAGGTAACGGTTAAGCTAAATCCTAAATCATCAGAAAGCATTTGGATTTTGAATAAGAACAGTTATTGGTTGTGGTCAAGTTACAAAGATCCTTCCATATGCACAACTATTGCATAATACATCCTTCTGTGTGTTTCTGATTCCCTGTGATGAACGTGACAGGCGTAGAGCAGGTTTTGGCTGAGAGAGTTAATATTTTTTCATAGCAGCTACTGTGGCACTACGTTTTGGATTTGTGCTGAAAACACAGTCATCCATATCACATGATGTCATGCTCAGCATATAAAGCTGGGTAAGAAGAAGGAAGGGAGGGATGTTAGAGTGATGGTGTGTCTTTTAACACATTACACATGATATAACCATTACATGTGATGGAGCCCTGCTTTCTTGGAGATGGCTGAACACCTGCCTGCCAATAGGAAGCAGTGAATGAATGCCTTGATTTGCTTTGCTTGCGTGCATAGCTTTTACTCTACCTATTAAACTGTCTTTATCTCAAACCACTAGTTTTTTCACTTTTAACCTTCAATTTTCTTCCCCATCCCACCAGGGGAGAGTGAGAAAGCTGCTGCCTGGTGCTTAGTTGCCAGCTGGGGTTAAACAACAACAGATATGGATCTGACAGCCTGTCTCAAAAAGCTGTACCCTTTTTGAGAAAGAGCCTGAAGATTACCAGGCCTTGAGTAATGGTAGGACACTTTGAATAAGATGGATTCTGTCTTCTCAGAGAAGTGTTTGTGTCTGAGGTATAGTAAGAAAAGGAACCCTAAAAGAAAAAAAATTAGTTTCTATTACACATGTCCTCCTGAACCCTTTAGAAGCAAGGTCAATAGCCATGGGACCCACCATTTGTGAAGAAAAAGTAGCTGAGAAAAAAGATGAGAAACTTTTCCATAGGTAATAGAGATTTATGTTAAATGTGGCTCTCATTCACTGTGGTTTTGAAGTGTGTGTCAAAGTCTGAACTAGAACCATTTCAACTCCTACTCACACAAATTAGCAGAGAAAAAGCCTCTATGTAAAGGTCCCTACTGTGCTGCTTATCACCAAATTTTTAATGCTGAGAATGGCATTGATTACATGGATTTAAAATATGACCTGACTCCCTACCAGGAATGTTCCAATCACTAAAGCAAAGTTAAAGCAGGGAATCTGGGGGATAGAAATTTATTTTGTAAGGATGTAGAGTGACCACCACCATGAACGGGTCCAGGTGTGAAGTTTTTACAATGTTATGGGTACAAACCATAGGAGAAGTTGGCTACCCAGGAATATGGAAATTGCTTGGCTCACTTGCATTTTATGAAGATATTCAGTATGAAGAAGACATTCTTAGACATGTTTCCCCTAAACTGGATCTCTTGTCACTTGCTCATCCCAAAGACTTCCATTCCAAAAGTATGTTTACATTGATAAATCTTATTAAACAGCATTTCAACCTGTGGTGTAAAATCTTTGCTGAGTCCATCCATCATTGGATACCAAAGACAGCAAACTTTGCAGTGAGCAGGTACTTGGCAGGGTGACACTCTTTCACAAGCAGAGTCCATCAAATTATCTGCAATACTTGTGCTTATTTTGTAGCTGGGAAACAATTGATTATCATTAACAGCAGTAGTCAAGCTTCCCACAAAATTAATGAGAGAATATTTGCAAAGCAATTCTTCAGACAAAGGTTGCCAACTATTGAAACATCAAACAGTATTTTCAAGCAAGGATTAGCATTATTCACACCCTTCCTTATGAAGTAACTTTTACCAGGTCTTCTGGATGCTTTGAGGATGATAGGAAAAGGATACTTCCATTTTCAGTCAGTGGAGGGGATAGATTTAACTCTTTTGGTCAAACCATGTTCTTAGTCTGGTTAAGGGCTTGTATTTCTCATGTTAGTGTCCCTCAGACTTGAGTTTCTTACAGAAAGAACATGGTCAAACCATGTTCTTAGTCTGGTTAAGGGCTTGTATTTCTCATGTTAGTATCCCTCAGACTTGAGTTTCTTACAGAAAAGATATCCTTTCTTTTTAGGGTTCTTCTCCTGAGGACCCAGTTGTAATCAAGAATAAACTTCTTTGAACTGCCCAAATCAAGGGATTTTCCTGAGAAGCATATTGTAGAGCAATACTTGTGGCACTCATATAGGCCTTTTCTCAACAACTTGTACATGCTTTTTCCATCTTGACAACAAAAACTCTGAAGAATTGGTCTGTCAGGAGCTCATATGTGAGTTCTCCTAAATTATGACTCAGAGAAGAGTTTTGTTTTCTTTGACACCTCAGATATCACCAAATCTGTGTCACACTTGTGGTAGGAATTTTGCAACCGGTCTGATAAATTGCATCATTCTAAATTAGCATAAGCAGCAGTAAACCAGACTACAAAACACATTTGTATAATTAATGTATGCAGCAGTGTATGTCTTTGGCACGTTTTGAAGAGATACCTATTCACCCCCTTTCACTGTTATATCAACACATGATGAAACTGTATTCTGGATAGAACTGACATCAGAAGAATTTAGTAGCATCTTTCACAGTGCTGACTTTGGGGGGGATTTTATTGGCCAAATTTACAGCACAGAAAAATTTTTAAAAGTTTGCCTGTTTGTTGTACAGTGGACTTCACCAGTTTCCTGTGCTTACATTAATGTACTCCTTCTCTCTAGTGGAACTTATTAACATAGCCCCTTTCTTTTTCAGGGGTTGTATACGGTGTGGGAAATCCTGAGGTCTCTTCTTTTCTGCCTGAGATGGAGCTTTTTCATAATGAAAAAGAGGAAGTTACATTTCTCTTCAAAATGACAAATCTTGTAGATTTTTTAGCTATCCTGTAACCTTTGCTCTGATTCCCCAGGAGGGCCATTTCCTCACTCTTTTCTGATGCCTTCTTTTGTATTTGTGCTGGAGAGGGAATATAAGTTTGTTAGCTGCTCTGACAAATGGCATGAGGGAAAAAAGCCCTCTCAGAAGACATGTTTTAACTTTGGCAACTCTAAATTAATTTGAGAAAGTGTCAAAATCATGATGATTGATTCTAAGATATCCAACAAGGAGGGTATAAGTCAGTAAAATCATAATAATGGATTTCTTTCTTGGGTTTGAGCTTGTAATAAAAGCACATTGCATTGATTGATTCCCTGAAAAAGAATATCCCTACAGGCCAGAGGCCACAATAGTTGAGCTTTCTTTAAAAAAGCCACAGGCTTCCTGTCAAATTCTAGCATTCACAAATGGTCTTGACAATGTGCTTTAGAGATGCAGAGATACACAGAAATAATCTGTGCCTTATTCTGGTAAGAAAAGTGTATGTTGGTCTCATTAACAAGTATCACTCTGTTTTGCAGTTGTAGGTAACAAAATAGGGGGGGGGCGGAAATCTGTTAAATTCAATAGTAACTGCATCACCATCTAAAAGCAAAGGCCCTCCTTTAACTCTGTCCTTCAATGCATGACAATTCTCAGTGTTCTCTCTTTGTGAGTTATACAACAGCCACTGTATTGATGGGGTTGAATATGTTTGTCCATCTGTGATAGCTGCCTGGGGGATAGTGCTATGTTTCAGGTCTTTAAAAATATAAATCTGTACCTAGCCATGCAGTGACATACCAAGGCTATGTACTGCTAAGGCTCTGAATATTGTGTCCCTATGCTGTATCGTTCCTCCTCCTTAGTAACAAAGGATTTCTTCATCACTGATGTGATCTCTTTCCTATTGTGGAATCAGGCCCACCTCAAAATACAAACATCCTGCTGGCAGCAATTAAGAACTGTGTTCTGTGAATCACAACTTTTAATCCTGTTGTTCTGACACTGAAACCAGGCTTCTTCCCAGGCATCATGTTGTCAAATGTATTCTTCCCTCAGTAAAGGACCAACATAATGAAGTTTTTTTCATAATGGCAAGAAAAAATGTGGCAATATGCTTTAGAGCCTTCAAATCCCATGTCCTAAGGGGGTTTGCCATTTTTCACAGGCAAAGAATTTGATCTATGAACCAAAGGCCCAGAGGCTTTACGTTTATGCATACCAAATCACCCTCCCCAGTGTAGACTGCTCAAGTCTACATTGTCTTTCCCCTCATGAAACTGAAATAACCCCAGTAACCCTGGTAACATTAGAATGGGGCACTATGAAAATACAGCCCACCAACTTTGTGGCTGCAAATCTTTTACTAAAAGCTGGTAGACATTATTCATCCTCAAATTAGTAATATTCTTCCTGTTCTGGAACTATTTAAAAAAAAAAAAAAAAAGTACTGTATCTCTTTGTCTCCTCATGTACTCAGAGTTGTAAAAAATATAATTTTCTGACTTTTCCGGGTCTTTTTGGAGCATAAACTAGAAATTATTGTTTCTATGTCACCCAGAACAGACTGATTATAATATCGTATGTGTGCATATGTGTGTATATACGATAATAATTACATACTTTATATATAGTGTATATCTATATATAAGACACTGATTATTATTATTTCCTTATCATCTGTAACTCTAGTACAGACACGAGTGGCATCTATACTGAAGTTTTCAACCATCATTCAACCCAATTCTCAGAAGCCAAAACCGCATATGCGTCTAAGCAGTTTTTAGAACAGCAATACCATGTACAACTAGGACATCTCAAAGGCCATTCTGTGCTGTCTGCATCATTCTTACCCAGAGAGAGACAAGGAGAGATCAGTAATCATGGCTATAGCAGCATAATATCTGGTGTTATTCACCAGCTTTGCTCACTGAGGAAATCTTTCAGTTTTGAGTAACATAATAAAGATCCATATATACCAGGATGAAAACCCTTTTGGACTACATGGGAGTGCCACACATGAAAAATCAACCAAACAGTACCTTTATTTAATTGGGAGAAACCATCTCAATATCAATCTGCACACGGTTTTGAAATTATCGTCCATTGACTACCAGATTACGCCAATTCATCATTTTTGATCATTCTTATAGTTGTGTACCATCACATCTCCAGTCAGATAAAAGATACAGAGGTGGTTGCAAAACACAGTTTATTGACTGTTATCTTAAGTCCACTAGACATCTTCTCTTTAGAGGGCGAGGGGTCAATGATGCCTTGACTGCACTTCCCACTGCTCAGATTGTTTCCACAGGGGTAGCTGGTCCTGAATAGGGACCTGCCCTGCCCTTCTTCCAGTGCCTTGAGAGACTCCCCAGTTTCACTGACTGCATCCATGGAGGGGACCTACAGGCAGGAAGCCCATACTGCAGGATGCAAGGAAATAGCTAGAGCAGAGTAACCCATAACTTACAAGCCTGAATATAATTCTGGCAGATCCAAATATATCTTGGACCCCAGAATATATTGGGTTCTCCAAATCTACCTGTCACTGCAGGGGTAGGGTCTGTGCCACAGGGCTGTTTGTCTTAGGAGTCATTTCTTATGATGGGGACCTTGCCATGACAGTTGTGGCTCCACCGCTACAATGCTCAGAGATATCTCAGGAGGCAGGGAACAAAGTTATCTTGTTCAGCTTTCAGCTCAGCTTGGCCTTTGGATTAGGGATGTCTATGATCTGGAAAAGGAAAGGAGTGGCGAGCCTGTGGAACGCAGCAGTTCTAGGCAGACCTTGTTCCTCTGCTAGTAGTGCTGTGTTAGTCAGATTCAGGAGCTTGATTCCTGCTTTGCCTCCTGTTTGCTCCAGATGAAGGTGTCCACATGAGTCACTGAGGTCCTTAAACATGCAGCCTGAATTCTTGCTAAGGAATTCCTTCCCGTAACGATACTCTGAGTTGCCAATATCCAAGGGGAGAGTACTGAGCTGTGGAACTGAAGAAAGAAACTTGGGATCTTTTGAGTTCCCAAGGGAAGTTCACAGACTCTTTGCTGATTGTGATGAGGAAGTGACTTTTTAGTTCCATGAGACACTGATGTTGTCTGTGCCTGAAGTAAATGGACTCCAGATGTCCTTGATAAACCCGTCACAGTTTGTACTTTGTGGTAAACAGGTTTAGATGCACAGTTGTTTTTAGTCAAAAGGTGAAGGTCAAGATCAAAGCTGGGTAGGTGTGTCCTCTCAGCTCATGTGTAACGAGGGTACACTCACTGTGACTTCGCAGAGGCAGCAGCTGAAGTGACACTTCCACAGCTACAGCCTCTCAGCCAAGTGAGCTTTGCCCATTTACAGCTGGGTGAGCTGGGAGCAGGTGGCATGCAGAAGATGTGTAGAGATGGGAAGGCTTTTATCATTTTATTCTATTTACACAGTGTGTACCGGAAGGCCTGAAAGGAGGGGTGAGGGCCTTGCTGTATCTATGCAACATAAAGCTTACTCACTCAACTGAAGAAACTGCAAATTAAGGGCAGGAGACAAATGTGAAGGAGCAGGAGGGGAAGAATGAAAAAGAACAGCAAAGAGATTAAAACAATTTCTGATAAATATCATTTGGCTCCTTCAATTGTTCTTTAGGGATAAAAAAAGTGAGGTTATATATGTATTTATTTTGGCAACACGACAGGCGTATAAAAGGTATGCATCAGATCTATGCTCCTCAGAAACACTTCTGCATATTTGATAGATTAAGTTATTTGATCATCAAAGTCTCAGTGTGCTTAGATAAAATACAACTTTGAAAAAGAGATTTAGCTTGTAGGGTTTCAGTTCCTGGAAGCTGTGTGGTTAATCATTCATTTCAATATTACTAATCTTATCTTTGTAATATGAAATTAATATTCTCAAAATACAGCCAATGGTGATAAAAGATTCTGACCTTGTTTTTTCCCCAAAGATAAGTCTTGCTGAAGTTGCTGATTCTGATGCTAGGCTGTCATGAGAAGCTGTCTGGGTTTGTTCAGAAGACAGACTGCTAGTAGCAGTGTATGTTTGCTTTGAATACAAGCAGGGAGAGGCTACCATCTTCTAGCAGATGTGCTTACTCTGCGTTTAGCATTGTATATGTGTAGTTTCATTATGAGAATATTTGGTTTATTTCTTGTTGCTTGTGGGCCTGCAGAGCAGTAACACATTGAGAAATGCTTTTTTGGCTGTCTTCACCAGCTGAACTTCCAAACCAGGGTTTGGTTCTCCACATGTATTGCAGCTCTATGTACAGATCCTAAGCATTGCTCTGTAAATGTTCAGTGGACTGTCCTAGAGTTATCAACATGTGCAGGTGTCAGCAGAACTGTGCTGTAGGTACAGAGACCAGCTGCTTTTCCTGCTCTTTGCATTGTTTTTCAACCCTTTTGATGCAGCAGAGGAAATGTGTTAGAAATCTGTGCTGGAAAAGGGGCTGGTGTCAGAAACTGTTTTCTGACACTTTCAACCCTCTGGGAATTCTTCAAAGCTCACAACAGTCAGTTTTGTCTCAGGCTATTCACTGTGCTGAAGTCTCTTGCTGGTAGCCTGAGAAATCTGTGGCCCTGACAAAATTTGAAGAGCCAGAGAAGGTTTGTAAAGAAAGTGAGTTCTGGTTGTCCAGCCCTTACACAGGACCCCAGAGAGCTGCCTGGAAGGCAAGCTCTGAGAGAGCTCTGAGAACAGCAGGAGAGAGACTTCAGTGAGAGTTTTGCCACAGCAGTGCCAGAATTGTCCTTGCAGAGTTGTTAGCAGTGACCACTGAGGAACCAGATGAAAACAGCTTGACTCTCTGTTTTGTTTGAGTTCATTTTACATAACTTGCCTCTGCAAAGAAGAGGATTTAATTTGGCTCAAATCTTTAAGCAAACTTAATGAAAATCACAGAACCTCATCAAATGTTTGACTACAATGCAAGCACATCATGAAAGCTGCATTATTTTGATGTCAAATCAAAAGTAGCCAGATGTGGCAAAAGTACTCACAGATTAGCTGATTTTAAGCAAATGTGACCTGAATCTCAACCTTGGTTAAGAAAGTCCAGATCATTTGACTTTTGCATAGTTTGGTGTTTCACTAAAGTTTGCCCATACAGTTTACTCTGTGAAATAAAATGGCTTTGCAAAGCAGTACTTGAATACAAGTTCTCCAAAGGAATGAGCTTGACCTCTCGTCACCTGTTTAGGCTGTTATAATTTTCTTTTCCCTTCCTCCATGAAGGGACTCAGTTCAGTTGACAGGCATTGAGCAAATCTTCCCTAAAATGTAGACAAAGGATAGTTCTCTTCTGGCTTGCAGAGCAGGTCTCATCTCTTCCACCATGCTTCCTGTATAAGCAGAGCTACATGCAGAGAATTTTCTCCTCTTCGTTCTCTCCACAACTGCAGAAGACAGAGCAGAGGCTCCTTCAGGGGAGGAAATTAGGCAGCTCTGTCACAGAGTCCCAGGTGGGAATTCTGTAACCCAAAGGAATGAGGAAGTAGAAGGGAGAGAAGAAGGAGAAAGATTCCTTCCTCCTACACATCTGAAACCTCAAAGCTCCTTCCATTAGCCAGACCCCCATAACTCTAATGTCTCCTGTTTCCCTCATTGCACTGAAACCTCCATGCCAGCTTGAATTTTTCCTGTATGTTTGAGGGGAAGTAACAGGGGTAGCTCTAAACATGTGTGGTAGTTTCCTTGTAAGGGTATTAGTCTGACACAGGAAACACTGGCAATGTGTGAGATACCAAACAATGATGTATAAAATGGTTGCTAAAAAACCTCCCAAAATTCTGAATTCTTATAGATATTCCCTTGCCCTTGGCAGATATGGGTCACCATCTGTCTGCAGGCACAAAGACCAGCCAGCATCCATCTGAAAAATGCCTAATTAAGGTGATTTATACTTGTGTCAGTGGCATGTGGCTTACCCAGTGCAGAATACTGAGCATCCTTCTGGCTATCAAACAGCCCCTCCCAGGAGGGGTGGTCTAAATATTCTGTAACAGGCTGAAGATTCATTGAGGGAGAGCAATAGTGTGGAAGAGCAAAATCTCTGTAGTCCACAAGTCACTAGCATTTGCCTGAGGAGGGACAAGCCATAGTTCTGATTCAAAATCTATCTTGGTACTTTATACCTGAATTTTCCTCCTGAAGCTCATTAGCAGTCCTTGGGATGGCACTGCAAAGGTGCAGCCATTGGGCTACACACTCCATTCCTTCTCCAGCTTTGTGAACTGCTGCAGTAAGTACTGGTGAAGTACTGTCCCCAGGCCTTTGGAATATGATACCACAGTACTTCAGTCAGATTTGGCATCCACTGCCCAAGCTAAACAGCTGTACATCGGGTTGGAGAATCACAGAATCACAGAACTGTGAGTGTTTCAGTTTCTCAACACTTTGGTAGATCTCAGATCACACAGGACACCAATAGGTTACTGGAGAATGAACAGTGGTCTAGGCACATGTCATAAGCACTTAAAAAAAATCCCTTTCTGACCTTAAATCCATTCATCCTGTGACTTCAGGGATCTACTGTATGCAGGAAAAAGAATTGCTTTTTTTGTCCTAATAGATTCTTTGGGCAAGATCTCTGGACACCTCAAAGGGCAGACCCAGCCACCTGTGGACTGCTCTAATACCACTTAAATGCCTCAAAAATGATCCTTGTTGCTCTTGCTCTAGACTCACATTCTTTGTCTGTGTTTGCCAGCACCACAGAAAGCAGAGAAAGTGTAGCTTAAGAATGACTCAGAAGTGATTTCATGGTCACGTGGTGTGATGCTCTGGTTAGCCATCAAAGTAATCTGTCTGCATGTCTACATTTAAAAAATCCACTGCATACGTTCTATTCCACTAGCTTAGCTGTAGCTAAGCATTTCTCTGCATTTCTTCACAGCTGTTGCTTTTATTGCTGTCTACTAACCAAACACTGTTTTTTCATGGAAAGGGAAATGCGTCACCATTACTGGAACGCAGTTCAGGTCTCTGAAAGACACTTTGGGTAGTTGTAATTATAGAAGCAGAGACACGGTCTGTGTGCTGAAGACATTTGGGGTCACTTGGAGACTTGTGTTTGAATTAATAACTGCACTTAGTGGCAGGAGTTTTCTTAGAACAGAGAAGCCTCTTTTCTCACCAAATAAAACATATGTTTTCACCATCTTGAAGAGAATATTTCTTTTATTGAATTTTTCAGTGGAAATTCTGAATCATGAGGCACTCTTCATCGTGGGTGGCCATTTTCTTTACTAAGTCTATGTTTTCCAGTAAAGAGCACACCTTTTTTTCCTTAATCTTTAAATCAAAAGATAATCAACACACTTAGCAGGAAAGACAGGGATTGTTCATCTGGGCTGGATTCCTTATGGAGATGAAGTTTCCTTTACCTTGAAGCTGATGAGACAGATGTTGTGGTAGGAAATGCAGCAGGTCTTGCCCTCCCTCGCTATGGCTCCTTGGCCAGGCCAACCTGTTGCAGACGGCAGAGGATGCCGCTGTGCGGAGCTGATCAGCTTCCTGACAGAAGGAAAAGCAGTGGGTAAGGGATAGATAGACTTTTATATGGGGATGAAGCCACAGGCCACGGAGTCTTCTGTTGAATAAATGCATTGTGCCTGAAAAAGATTCACCTGCTGCATGTTTTAGTCAGTCTCTTGAGTAAAAACCATGGCTTTTTGGAAGCAAAGATACTTTTTCCTCTGCGCCTGTGCCTTGAGATTTGCTAATTTTAGTCTATTGTAGTCCATCGAAGTTACTGCCTGGCTAAGTTTTTTTCAAACAGCTTCATGGATCCCAAATATTTTCCTGGAAGATACCTGTCCTCACAGACAATGCTTGCAATCTCTTTTATTGCAAATGAGGACTGTGTCATGATTGTGAGGTTGTAACTCTCCAAATCTTAAATCCTTTGATCTTGTTTATCTTCCTCACACTCCTGGAACCTACACATCCCTCTAATGTGATCATGGCAATCTCTTTAATTTCTGTTCCACCACCACTATAGCCAAGCAGGGGCTTTGCCATGCATCTCCCCTGAGCTTCCCCTTTCTTTGCAGAGTAGCTACTGTAAAGTCCTGCTGCTGATGCCCCAGAGCCCTTCCTATGCTGTGGGAGGAAAAGTCCTGGCTGGGCCTCTGAAGCACAGGCCTTAAGAGGAGCCATGGCACAGGTAGATGTCCATGGAATTGTGGTTGTGAATCAAAAGCAGGGACATAGCCAAGAGAAGGGAAAGAATGGCAAGTATTGGTCTGGCTTTCAAGGATGTAATAGCTAGTAAGAACTACCTAGGTATATCTCAGTTTTATAAGGACAGCAGTACTAAGCTCTTTTTCCAGCTCTGACCCTTGTGAGACCCTATTGTCCCTTTTTCTCATGGTCACAGTCCTACACAGATGTGTGTGGTAGCCCCATATACCAGTTTAATCAACAGGAGGATCCATAGATAGGAGGATTAGTTAAAGCTGGGCACTTCTGCTGGCACTCAACCAGGTGCTTACTACAGTGTCCCCTCTTTCAGACACAAAAGAGCCTTAATGAGCAAATCCCACCTTTTTTTTTCTTTCTTATAAAGGGAAAATTATTTGATTGATTACACAAACAAAATTCTATTCTGTTTTTTGGAGGGAAGTTGTCAGCAAAAGGTTTGAGAATCCCAGTTTTGAGCTTCATCCTCCAAAATTTGGCCTCAGTAGAGCTTGAAAAGAAGATGCAGAGTTCTCACACTCCATAGATTATGTTCAGTTAAACTGGCACATTTGGAAGGCAGTATGCTCCTTCCTGCTGCTGCTAACAAAATTTCCACTTTTCTTAGTGTTTCAGACATATTTTCAGAAGAACCCTAGGGCAGCAAATGAGCCTTCCTCCTCAGCAAGGGGAAAGAGAATACCCCCTTGCAAGTTGTTGCACAATCCAGACATTAAATCCTAGCCTCAATTCTGAGAGATGGCAACGAACTATATAAGCTGCAGTGCATTGGGACAGAGAATGAAGTATCATTGGTGATGGATTGGCCAACAGTATACTATACTATACTATATTATACTATACTATACTATAATATACTATACAGGGAGGACTGATGCAGGATTTAATATGCAGAAGATGTTTGGTATTTCAAAGTTGTTAATGTTTGCAATTTTTAAAAATTATTATGCTTGATGTGTGCAGCAGCTAAATCTTTCTTGTTGATAATCAGAGCTGATTTATCTCTTTGTAAAAATTGATCTCAAGCTGTACCAAATCTTATGACTCCCACGAGGAATTAAATAGCTCAGGCATACTCATTTAGATGAAGTTCACCCCCTGACCTCTTCTTCATATCTCCAGTTCATACCTGTCCAGTTCATTTTGCCAGAAAAGCTGTTTTATCCTTCCTATTCCTCCCTCTTCTCCAACCGACCTCCCACACTGAATTGAACTCATAATCATAGCATAAATCCAAATCTCAAAATTCATCTCTCATGGAAATGGGAAACTTTTATGATAGTGGGTAGACTGCTGCAGCAATGATGGACTGGACAACACAAGGGACTTGGGTATATGGAGTGTCTCATTGCAATTAAAGTCAAACCAAAGGCAGACTTAGATCCAGCTCCCCAGCAAACCTTGTATGGTCAGAAGTCCCCACTAACTAATTTTATACTAAATAATTTCAAAGAACTGTATTTTTTCTATTTTTACTATTGCTATATTCTTCTGCATGGCAACTTACAGATACAAATGCATAAGGGACTCTTCACACTGTAAAACACTTTATGAATAACAATGTATGGCATCTTCAGTACAAACCCTCATTTCATTTTGTTTCCTTTATGCTAGTTCAAGAGCCTCTTTTCCCCACCCTTAAATAAAGTTTATCAGAGTCTGTAAGAAGAATGATAGAATTTCAAACTACTTAAGCTTTGAAGTTAACAAAATACCCGTACTAAGGGAAAATGGCTCACAGTGTTTCATAGTGTCATTTCATTCCCAGTGCTGTATATTAGGTACAAAATTGCAATATTGAATCTAATCATTAAACTCCAAGAGCATTCAGATTTGGGTTCATAATTCAGGCTGGGAAGATATGATTGTGAAATACATTTTGAGGTTTGGATTTCAGGCCATCTTAAGATATGCAGGTGTTCAAATTATGATACCCTTGTCATTTATCCTTCCTTAAATTTTGGAGTATCCGTAGCTGTTATCCTTAACATCTTTCACCTGCTCACATTAGATCATACTATCTGTGTAGCAAGATGAAGTTAGCTCAAGTTGTAAATTTTTATTTCAGGTCTTAACCTTCAAGGAGATTATGAGTAGTTCTTTGCTGTAGGTACCTATTTAGTTTACTGATTTACTGACTTCATTCAATCCTACTGGAATGGATTAGGAAGATCTAAAGGGCATTACTGAGTGTAAATACATGTGGGGTGACTTAAAGCAATAATAAATCAGAAAGGATAAAAGCATCTTACTGATACTGAATCTTATGTTGCATGTTGTATGACAGAAACTGGTTTTACTCTAATACTGTTGATAAGGATTCAGCTCCTGGAAAAGCCCTAACCTGAAAGTACTTTTTCTGTCATATTCCTCATAAAATAATAGAAGACAAAGATGGAGAAGAACAGATTTTAGAAGCCCCTTCATGGACTGCTGGACAATTGTAAAATTTCTGTTAAAATGCTAAAACATTATGTTGCAAACAGAAAAAACAGAGGTTGAGACTGTGTCTTAATAGTTATTTTACCCCAAAATTTCTGATGCACTGGACATTATTTGGATGTTACACATGCTTTTGCTTGTCTTGGAAACAGATTTCATAGAATAGTTGGCTGAAATATTCTTACTTTATTTTATTCCTGCTAAAATAGTCTTTTCCCAAAACTGAGAATTTCCAGACTAAATTTTTACTTTTTGAAATATTGACCTGTGAGAATATCAAAGCTCTTGTTTATTCTTATTGGCTCCTTTTTTGTTTTATTTTAGTTTAATCCTTTCTTGTCACACAGTCTGTAGACTCAGTTCATGTTACATTTTTCAAAGTTTTTTTCTCATTCTGACATCCTTTATCTGCCAGCTCCTTTAGATTTGGAGGTATTGAAGAACGGCAGAAAGAAACTGAAAAGATATCCCAAAATAATCCTGATCATTGTCTGTATACTGCATAAGGGATTAAACGCACAAAGAAGAGATGGAACAATACAAGACTTCTCATGAAAAAGAATTTCTTATGAAAATAAAAAGAAACAAACAGATCCAAACTCTCTCCCATTGCACTGTGGATTTTATAGAGCTTATTTCTTGCACACAACATGCATGCATGCATGAACTTTCTTATGGATACATGTGGCATAATTAAAAATAAAAGTTTTATTAAGAATAACAATATCTTTTTCCAAAAAGAAAGCAGTGATGGGACTGAGACTTCCAAAAGCATTGTTACAGTGAGTATAAATAATTTATCTCTCCATAGTAGAATGTATGCATTTTGAACTACGTTGTTCAGACTTTCATATTTCTCCTTTCTCCAGCACCATCTCAAGGCAAACCTCAGGTTTTTCCTTCTTTCAGAAGCTTGAATTTCCTTCTCAGTCTGGTGAAAGGTTCCAGGTGATAGGACTCTTCACTGTTACCTAGGATCTTGCATCCGGCATTTCTCACAGGCAGTAGGGTTAGCTATTTTTACTAATAATTCCCAAAGACAATAATTGTCAAAGGCAATAATTTCACCAATATTTTTTTGAATGGTAAAATCAGTGTATTTGTGGATGTACACAGGAGAGTTTATTTGCTGGAGAGGTCAAGTAATTTGGCAAAGGTTATGTGGCAGAACAACAGAAGAGAATGTAATGTTACCCTCTACATCTCTGCCTATGAGCTGGTTATTGAAGCAGGGTACCCACTGTGAAATGGGTAGTCCCCACTTCATTTGATGTCTTACTCATTTCCTCTTTGCTCACAGTTAATTGGCACCTTCTCTCTGCAATACTTCCATGTATTTTGGTGTTTGTTGAGGCAAAGACTGTTCTTGACATAACAGCTATGTCCTCTTCATGCCTGATAGACCTGTTTGCCTTACCACATTTGAAAACAGCCTTCTGTTTGCCAGACCAGCAGGCTATGTATCCTTCACAATAGTGTCCTCTGACTGATACTTATTTTTTCAATGAGTTACAAAGAGACTCAGAATCAATGCACCATTCTACTTCCAGCAGCCAAATGGTGTCTGGCAACATGTCCAGGTTGGATTCCCAGTCGGTCACTTATAGTCAGAATTTTGATGGATTACACAAGGAGCGTGAAGGATTGATCATTTCATTCATACGGCAGGCTCTAAGCAATTTGAGGCAGGTGAAGTAACCCCTGAACCCACTGGGGAAGTAGTAAAGGTTTCATGTCAAACCATAAGAGGAAGATAATTGCAAAGCAGAGCCCATGAACACATCTGCTTTATGGATTGTGTTATATTTGTGCCACAAGACATGAATAGGAACTCCTCCTAGTTTAGGGACTGATCCTGCAGGTTTGAAGTGATTTAAAGAATTATTTCACTCTTGAAAATAATATATTCCTCTGTTAGTAAAAGAAATCAGTATTTAATTAAATAAGAGGAGCCCTGAGGCGTGGATGGCAAAGATGTACTGACAGCACAAATATGAAAAATCCAGAGGTGAATACCTGAGGTACTCTGTCACAGTGAAATCTCTGCCGTGCTTTCTCAGGTTTTGTTCCTCTGCTGTCCCACAGCTTGGTGCAGGAAAGCATGTGTGCATACCACACTCTCCTAGTGTGCTGCTAGGAAGTTTGTCAGTGAAAATGAGGAGGAATTTATAACATCAGGCTAATCTAGCCTAACAAAAGGGCATGTGCAATAAATCAACAGTGCTTTATGGTTGTGCCACAAGGATTGGCATTGGAGGTAGTCCTTTTGTCCCCAGTGAAAAGTTTATCATAAAGGAGACTGTAGAAAATAAAAGTTCCCTCTGTAGCAGGGCTACAGGAATCTACTGTCAAGCTAAATCACTACATTTTCTTCAACTAAAAGCTGACGTCTTCAACACATCGTTAGCATTTTGTGCGCAGGTCAGTGTATCAGGCAGTGTGCCAGTTAACAAACAAGACTAGAGCAAAATGCAGCTCCAAACAGTACTAGAGTGGGTGTCTGATGCCTGAGCACAGGACCATCACGAGAGTTTGGGGAGGCCAGGAAAGGTGAGGAAATGCTGATTTCCCATTGTACAGGTTCGAGTAGCTGGAAACCTCTGCTGCAAGAATTTCCATGCCACAAGCAACTCACACCTGAAATAAGAATGGAGAATTAGTTATATGCAACCCCAGTATGTCTGGATCAGTCCAAATTCTGCTTCTGTTCTGTATCCAAAACTGCTTCTGGCTACTATGAAAGCTTAAGTGCTTAGGAAATTCCTTGTGCTCTACAGATTATTTCCCCGTAGTCTGTAACAGTCAGTAAATTCAGCAAATCACTTCCCCAGAGAAATTTTGGGTATCACTCATCATCTGAGGAATCTGAATAGAAGTTTCACATCTCTTCCTTATGCATAAGATCATTACTTTGCATTGGTGTGAAGCAGTTGCATTTCTAAGAATCAGCCCACCATTTTGATTCAAAAGGTTTCCAGAGATTTTGCTTTTCATTTCCTGTTCCTTGCTACATGGTAGCAAAACTCTATTAACCTTGTGTGGTGAGTAGGACTAAGAAGTGATTGTTCCCCTGTGATCAGCACTGGTGAGGCCCCACCTTGAGTACCGTGTCCAGTTTTGGGCCCCTAACTACAAGAAAGACATTGAGGTGCTGGAGCAGCATGTCCAGAGAAGGGCAACAAAGCTGGTGAGGGATCTGGAGCGCAAGTTTTATGAGAAGCAGCTGAGGGAACTAGGGTTGTTGAGTTTGGAGATAACGAGGCTGAGCGGAGAACTTATTGCTCTGTAAAACTCTCTGAAAGGAGGCTGTAGCGAGGTGGGGGTCAGTGTCTTCTAAGTCATAGGCGACAGGACAAGAGGAAATGGCCTCAAGTTCCACCAGGGGAGGTTTAGATTGGATATTAGGAAAAAATTTTACTCTGAAAGGGTTATTAAGCATTGGAATAGGCTGCCCAAGGAAGTGTCTGAACTACCATCCCTGGAGGTATTTAAAAGATGGGTAGACATAGTGCTTAGAGATATTGTTTAGTGGTGGTTTTTGTCAGTGTTAGGTTGACAGTTGGGTTGGTTGACAGTTTGGTTAGCAGTTGATCTGAAAGGTCCCTTCCAACCTAGACAATTCTATGATTCTATGAACAATCTATTGCAAAACTCCCACCCACCCACCCATCTAGAATCAATGGGAGGCACAGCAAGCAGCTCTTCCCCTCCCAGAGAAAGTCTTGCAACAGATACAAGCAGAGGTACAACTAGGCTTAATATAACCTCATATTCTTGTCTTTTTAGCTTCATTCACTGCTGCCATGGGCATGTATTCACTGTTGTATTCAGGGGACTGGGATTCACACTGCTGGTTCTGCAAATAGAGAAAAAATGCCATTAATTTAATTTGAGGTCACTGGTCTCTACAGCTCTTGCCTTCGTTATTTAAGTAGGGCAGGTACTCTGTTTTCAGTGGGAATATTGAAGTCAGAATAGACAGGCACTCACGTAGAAAACTTGGAATAAAGCAAACTGAAAATGAAAAATACACAATGTCCAAAAGAATAGCTAATGTCCATGATTTTCCTTCTTTCCTGAGACAACTGGTTCTTTGTTTAAGTGGTTTTGCTCCAGAAAAGAGCTGGAATTTCTCCACAGGTGATTTGTTTCCCCTTCTTGAAGAAAACAATCAGGTGAATTGCTTACCAAAGTAATTTTGCTGACCTGTGCAGCTTTTCTCCTCTTTTCTTTGATTCCCAGCCTTTAAATCAATAAACAATTCTGTCTTAGAAAAAATAAATCTGAGCTGCTGTCATCAATTACTGAATTCCAGTGGTAAATTAACAACTTTGTCTCTTTGTCAAAACACATCATGTACTGACTATGTGCCTGTCCCATCCACTAAATCTCATTAAATCAAGTTCCCTATCAATGACACTTGGAAGGAGGGTTCTGCAGAATCTCATAGACTTGCTTACCTTGTTCCTTAAGCAACAGGCTACAACACACAAGACACAGAAAATCATGGCAAACATGATCAGGCCAATAATTATCCATGACATAAGTCCCATTGACATGCAGTCTTCTTTATCTGGAGATGGGGAGGCAAAAAAAGTCTTTACTTATAAATTCCATTTTTACCCCTAGAGATAACTTTTCAAATTCTTTCCCCTCTTCTCTTCATAGTAATAAAATGGCAAAAGTGAGCTCTGGAGAAGGATTTTCCTGAGGTGAAAAGCCAACTTAGAAAAGTGTATTCAAGAGGAAGCAGAACATTGCAGTTTTACAGAAGGAGAGGTGAAACTGTTGGTATACAAGGCTGAAAGTGTAGACTGAAAAGAAAGCAAACCAGGCTTGAGAGCATGATGGTACTTCAAATCTGAGTGAGGCTTAAGCTTGCGTTCAGTGAGTACCACAGGTGATTTAAAGGGCAGCCTGAGGAAGGCTGACTTCAACAGTCATGTTTGGGCAAGAAGCCAAGCTGGGGGACATAAGATTATCCTCGCCCAGGCAATAGCTAGAGCATCTGGCTATCCGTACCAATGGAAATGGACAGCTCTGGGAAACACCGCATACAAAAAAGGATGTCACAGGAGAAACTATTTTAAGTTCAGAGAGGGCTGAGAGACAATTGACCCACCACATAAATGTAGCCTTAGCATTAGAGCTTCTATCTTTGTTTAGTCCTGGTCCTGAGAGGTAGGTAAAGATAACAAGGGAAGGACAAAAGGCAGTGTTGCCAAGAAGTGGTGTGAGCAAAAATGCTATTAACTCTTTCAGCTTAATATACCAAAGAGCACTGAGTGAAAGTTCAAAATTAAAGCCTGTGCATCAAGCCTTCTGAAGTTAGTCCAAATCCTTCTCAGTAAAAGGCAAGAAATTCTTCTTGTGGATCTCTTCTGCTCTAAGAAGGCTCTAAACCTTAAGGCTTGCTTCAGAGAGGTGAACACCATCTTCTTCACAACTGTGTGGCATCAGAGAGTCCTATATATCTCTACTAGCACAGATATTTGATAGCTGATGCTTTTTTTACCCTAGGCACATGAAGACAGCTCTCAAAACAGATTATTTTTTTCTCCCATCTAGAAGTAATACTAACATTAACATTTAGCAGCTTGGAAAATGGACAATGGGAAATTTCTGCTGCAGGCAAAGGTGGGACTGCAGCACTCCAGAAGATGCAGTCTAGCTAGCCTGGGTGCCACCAACAATATACAGAGCTCAGAATGGCCTGCAAAACCTGCCCAGGAAGATGAATAATTATGGACAGGCCATGCTGAGCAGTCTGCCAACACAGCTCTACTGTTACCAGCCTCCTGCTTAGTGGTTTCAAGCTAATTCAGAAATATCTGTGCAAACTCAAGTCACAGTTTTCGCTGCAGCATAGTTATGCCCAATGCCTATTTATCAGTAAACTGAAGTGAGGAGAGAAGAGACATAAACTTACCTTGGATGTACAGATAGGTTTCTTTCAGACGGCATTCTATATAAGGAGGGGGTAAGAACATCTCCAGACAGTAGGTATAAATGTCAATATGCTTTCTTTCCAGATTTTTAAGAATGAAAGTGGTGCTGCTATTTGAATGCTCTGTCTGACAGTAGGTGACATTACTCTTGGGGAAAATCTTCTCCTCACTCAAATGGAGTGCACAGATCTCCTTCTTTTCATGCCCTTTGAAGAGGGTCATGCTGAACTCACTCACATTTTTGGGGTTGGGGAATGTGAACTTGAAGTTTCCGTTTTCAAATTCCACTACCACCTGGGAGTCAGAGACATGAGGCTGATCTGAAGACATGAAAACAATAAGTACAGTCACTCACATAGCAATGAGAAGAATCCCTGAAATATTAAGAAACTCATTTAAACAAAACAAGTGAACCCTGTGATTGAAACTTAAGACACGTAGATACTCAGAATAGTCTGGCTGTGGGAAACAGCCTGTACAATGTGTTACCAGTGTATCATTCTGGTCACATTAGACATTACCAAGAAAATAAATGAGATGAGATGAGATACTATCTGGCCTGTTATCCTATAAGGCTAGAGAGGTCACGTTAACATTGGGTCTGTGAGTTACTTGATAGCATTTAAAGGCCCACTTGGACCAAACACATATAATCCCTGCCTCAGACTGGTATTCTTATTCATAGATAAAACAGGGTGGGACAAAGATGATTATAATTATCTCTGCTTTATGGTTCATAATCTGCACCCTAATGATATAGCTGAAAACTTAAAAGGGATGTGACCCAAAATTCTTACATAAGTGCCTTAACCACTAGACTAGACCTTTCTAGAGTAGATGGTGGTTTGACACATGACATAAAATTTAAACCTAATTGCTTAGATGGCTATAGCACCTTTATCACTAACATAATGGTAGGAGTAGAGGACAAATGTCACTGTGTGCATGCACCCCCAACCAATCCAAAAATCACTTTTGACCTTCCCAAAAACTGGAAAATTCTCAGATGTTGAGCAACTCTCATTTTGCAAATTTCTTGGAGAAGAAAATGAAAGAAAACTGACCAAGGACCTCCTGCTACTTTGCAGTTTGCCTTTGTAAAGTCAGTGACCAATGACATGAGAAACTCCCCCGCACAAAAATATGTTAAAGTATGCTGTAAAAATATGACAATTTTTTTTTCTTCAAGGGCATTACTTTCTGATCTAGAAAGGTATTTAAAACCATAAACCAAATTAAGCAAATGTGTCTTACCTATATTTTTGCATGGTCTTGATGAGCAGCTATCAAATCCTGTAAAATACAAAATTGTTCCAGTTTAAAATTCAAGAAATGCAGGCAGAGGGGCTGAGCCATCCAGTGTTAAGATGCTGAAGATATTTTCTAATTTGTGCCAGTAGCCTATCTGATCCTGTCTGTGCTATACTATAAAATCATATGACGTGATAAATGCACGAAATATAAAAATCAAAGTAGAAAGAAAATACATTGAGCAAGAATATTGATCATACATACATCATTTACAAATTCTCAAAACACCTCCACAAAGTAATAGATTAAATTTATAAATAGAAGCTCAGATTAAAGTAAAATTCCCCCCAAAAATTCTCATGAATCCCGAGTCTGCAGTCAGCCAGTATTGTACTTCGTTTCCAGACCAAAAATGTTCATTTTGGCCCATGTTCATTCTGTTTCCCCTACTGCTCAATGCTGCATCAAAACATCTTATGGCACATCAAGAATGGATATCCAGAAGACGTTCCAACACATACACTAAGAAAGGATTAGAGCAATGCATACAGTTTTGTTCCTTTTTCGATAGTAGCTTTTTATCTTCATGATTATCAAACTGCATTCAGTTCATTGTGCATAGGCAGCCTCATTATGAGAGACAGGGATATTCTTAATAATTGTTCTGGATTTGTTTTTTAAGCCACTGCCTCCATCACCACCCACTATGGCAACACTGAGAGCACAATTTCCTGGCTGGGTTGGTGGCATGTACTGCTTTGAAATGGTTTGTATGTCAGTACAAACCACTGTACAGCACAGCACAGTGTTTCATTTGGAATTTTTCTTTTGCAGATGCCCTAAAATTAAAGGTACAGACAGGTATGCAGACAAGTAGAAAAAAAAATATGCATATGCTTTTCCTGTTTTCTGGTAGTCTAAGTTCTTCAGAGACTGCTTAGACTGAAATGGACTCTAATCAGGATTTTATGATGCTAAGGAAATAATGGGGCACATACTTAAAAACTGATGCACCATCCTATTCTTCTTGTTACTGCTACATAGTACTTTAGATCCACACAGTCGATCCCCAACTGTGCCAGGTATTGCACTGATTACACAGTACACAGATTACACAGTGCCTTTTTCCCAAGACACCTGTTATCTTTGACATCCAGCCTACATATGCACAGGAACAGAAGATTATTCTCATTTGGGTACCTTTGTATGCTCTCAACTCTTTTGGGCAAAGGCAATCTTTTAGTGTCCATGCTTTTTTCTTCTTTGAATTCTTGCTCCCCAATTACTACCATTGGCAAGGGCATTGCAGTGAATGATACTTATTTAAAATATTTTTAGTGTGACACATAATCTAATGGACTGGAAGACACTTTATGATACGCAGTCAGAAAGCAATAGAAACTGTTATCCCTTTTTGATTGATTTACCCTCTTCCTAGTTATCGCATTCTTCCTGCTTTACTGTGCACAGTCAGCACCCTTATCTAATTCAGGGACAGTTCTAATATCTGTGCTTCTCTCAGGACCATTACTTAAGTGTGTGATAGCAGGCAAGATATTTGGCATCTTGCACCACTGGTGTGAAGATAAGACAGACAAAACACACAGCTCACCAACACACAGTGAAATAGAGCTCTAGATATACTGAAGGTACAGATGCAGAAAGTGCAAGCCCTCATAATGGGGTATATAGTCTGAAAAGCAGACTGGTGAAAGAAAATGGCTGCTATGAGAACAGCATTTGAAATATAGAGGTGTTTGAAAATGCTCAGTAGTTTGATGGCCTGTAGTTTGGTAATATATAACTTTAAAATTAGGCCCAACAGCAGACAGATTATTTAGGGAAGGGAAGAAAAAAACAAGTGTATTGATATAGCAGAAGCTCAGGAGCATGGTAAATATGTAAACTGACCTGATGCTTTTAAGAAGCATCAACCTGTAGCTGAGACCTCTACAGTTGTCACTGGTCATCTGAGAGGAGAGGCAGATGCTGACTCTGTCGGGGCAGCTACGGAGCCATGCAATGCCATATTCCCCCAATGCCCCAGAGAAGCACGGGACTACCCTAATCTGAGCACTAAAGAAACAGTTTTGAATTTCATTCCTCTGTCTCTGAGAATAGTTCAATTTTTCAGTTAGTTTTCAGCTAGTGAAATGACCCTTTCATAACGGGTGGTTTAAAATGTTTGTTGGAGAACATGGTTTTAAGCCTTGTTTTTAATGGAAAAGGGCAGAGAGAGGTCATTAACTGTGTAGTTCATGTGACTTTGTGGCAAACTGAAAGATCATTTTGTCCTCTCAGACCCAGAAGCCTTAACTGCCTATTTTAAAGAAAGACTCAGTAATGTATTTCTCCGAAATACATTTCATTTCATGTATTTCTCTGAATGAGCATTGGGTAAATGCAATGTAATTAGTATTCCTCTGAAACAAGTGACAATATAGAGGAGTGTGCTTAGCCTAGTACAAAGGGAGCACATTTAAAAATGAGATTAATGGCGCCTGAGATTAAAACACAAATTTGTCTACATGGATGACCGCAATGGGTGAGATCCAATTTCCAACTCAGTAGCTATTGTGCATCAGTTCCTAATGTGAATGCTCTCACTGCTTACTAAAAGGCGTTTTATTCCCCCCTTCCTGTGCCTGACTGCTATTTTCCTGTGCCCATTTATACCAGTTCATTCCTAGGTAATCCTATGTAATACTCTGTGGTTAATGACCAGACACTTTTGGGATGTCAGCAGTTAAAATGCTTAGATTTGGACATAAGGTTCTTTTTTGGTATTTTTCATAAAAGAGAAAATTCAATTGCATATAAGGATCTTGAGACTAGAGGAAAAAAATCTTTCATTCATTTCATAGCAGTTTCACAGTGTGGAGTTGCATAGAGTTGTTCCTGGCTCACCTCATGTGAAGCAGACTGTCAGACAGATATTGTAGTTCAGATGTGAATCCAAGATATGAACATGTACATGAAAGTAGCATCTTGCTATGTTAAACTATGAAAGAGTGTGTGTGTTTACTTTCTATGTATATTTACAGTCATGTACATTTCTGTCTCAATTTCATCTTACTGCAGTTGAAAAGCACTTCAGCAGAAGTTTGGGAATTTCTGTGGTAGTGTGCTTGGACACTGAGGGCAGTGGGAGGTGAGTTATTTTAATTTTAATGGGAGTGCAATTTAGAGCTTTCTGCTTGCTCTTTGCAGCTATTTGCTTTGCAATTTGCTTGCTATTTGCAAACATCACCAATCCATTACAAATTTTGGTCCTAGGAGAAGTTTAAAAAACACTTTCAATTAATTTTAAAACTTGAGATTTACTGTAGGAGAATATAATACTCTTGCTTGGTTTCCTTGCTTTTTGTGTTATCTGCTCCAGCTCTCAGAAAAATAGCTGATAAAAAGAAAAAGCATAATTTCACTTGGGTGTATTTGCTTCTAAAGATGAGCAACGAGAGTGCAGACCCTGCCTTCAAAATAAATAAATTTGTTTTATTAATACTAAATTCTTAACAAAACCACACAGTTTTTTAAGTTGCTATAGCTTTGACCTTTCAAGGCACTCTGAAAGATGACACTGTCAATTCAGTGTCATTAGTCATACGCTTAAAACTAACATGCTCCTATCTTTCAAGAATCAACAATTCAGAGAGGAAAATGGTGCTTCTGAGCAAGGCAAGTAGTGGCTACAATTACTCTAGGAAGCCATCTATAATCCTAATTGTTTCTATTGTTTAACATATGTTGTGAAATACGGAAACTCTTATAAAATATACCACTAACACTGTAGCCATTGTTGATAGTATTTCAGACACCCTTCTAAGAAATGACCATGATTTCCTCCTATATTGACAACAGGAGATCTGTGGGTGAACATCGATAAATGCTTTGCAAATGTTGGTGTGCAAAAGCTCATGTGCAGTTTTTCTTAGCAAGGGCCTCGAGTGCTAGGGAATCCTTCAGTGCTGTACCTCAACATTCCATTGCCTGTGTTCCTCTACAGACTACTGAGAGGCTTCATGCTCTTAGAAACAATGTCTTTATTACAACTCAGTTATCAAATCATAATATACATATGCACACATATATCACCTTCTGTTACCTATTTACATTGAAATAAAATAAACTATTTGGAGATCACAAATAGAGCTTGCTAATTGCTATTTCAAAAAAACGCCCACATCTCAGAAGTTACTCTGCTTTTACTCCCAAAACTTGGCCGCAGTGCTTGGCAGTGCTCTCTGGAGTGATAGCTTTTTCTCTAAATGAGAGTAATTACATCACGATGAATCTTACATCAAGCTGATCTTTTCTTATTAGCAAGAATGATTAGTACTATTTATGCTGAAAGCATTGTAAGGTAAAAAACCTGAGAGACACCATTTCTTGGGACAGGCAACCTCTCCTGCCATCTCTTCTCCCTAGCCCCCTGCCCAAATCCTATCCTCCATATTTGAAGGAAGCAAGAAAGAAGAAAGAAATGCTGATATCAGATAGAACAATTATTTGTATGCTTAAAATTGCAGCCTATTTCTTCACACAATCAATGGTCTTTTAGATAGATCCAGCCACATGTGAAAGCATGCTGGTCAGGTATGCCTGCTATATTACCTAACTGAGAAACATTTAACATAATGGATAGGATTTTTTTTTAGTAGATTTAAGAATAACTTTTCAAGGAGAAAAAGAGGTCCTCATGTCCCTTTAAAGACACTGATCACTATCCTTCTTCTCTGTGATTTCACCCATCTTTTCAATCTATCTGAAAACTCACTGTACTGTCGCTGTATTAGTTAACATTCAGAAGGGTATCTGCATTGCCTTAAGAGCTGGAAACTGGTTTTTATTTAAACGAAAGCTTAAATTTTATATGAAACCTCAGGAGTACTTAAATTCTACAGGGGGACTTGAAAGCTATCCTGAATCACTAGGATTTCAGAAGCAAACATATTCAATAGCCCTTGGCTTGACCTTCAAAGGAACATGTTTAGATGGTGCTTAATAACTGGGTGCACTAAATCTCAAGTCGTACTTATATGATGCATCACACCAAATCCTTGGACAGTATATTTATGAAAAATAAGACTCTTCCTAATCAGATATTATTTGTATTTCCGTCTTGGCCTGGTTATATGTGTGTTTCAAAGATGCTACAGATAAATACGAGCTCTGGTATTTCCCTTTGCATAGCTGGGTTAAACACTGAATCTGGTAAAATGTTGCATCCATGTTTATGGCTGGACTGAGATCGGTGCTGTCAATGTGCACCTTTTCAAACACAGAATTAGGAATGCTACGCTTCCTTTTAAGTCAATGTGCATTCCAAGCCTGTACCAAAATGAACTCATCCACTCTTCCATACCGTATGCATTTTTCATAGTGTAAAAATTTCCTGCTCAAACATGAGCAGGTTTAATATCAATAACTTGCCTTCTCTTCATTAAGCCTTTCGCCATCATGCTGCTTTAAGACCTTATGCCCAGCAAGGAAAGCTGGCTGGAGGGCTACAGTCTAAACAGCCAGAGGGTAACACTGACCAGATGAGCTAAAGAATATAAACAATGAAAACTTGTACTTCTTCATTTCAGAGCAAATGCCCTGCGCTGGCAGGAATTCTCTCCCCACTGACTCTAGAGATACTAAAGTTAAGAGAGGTCTTTTTGCAGCTGTTTCCCTTAATTACCTCTATTCCTCCCTCCAAACCCTTGCTATCATGCCTCAGTTACTGTCTCCCATCATTGGGTGAGTTATATTCCATAAAGACATTTACTGCAAGAAGAATAATCCAAAATGCTACTTACCATACAGGGCTTCAAACTGAAAGCAGAGGACACAGAAAGTTACAGCAACCGACTTCATGCTTATCTGACACAGAGGCACCAGCCTTCTGCCTTCTGTGAAGATGGGGAAGAATTGATGGTAGAAAAGGAAGTGGTTTGTGGGCAATAGGGGAAATTATATGATAATCAGAAGGGCTTTGTAATTTAACCCCTGACTATGTTATAGCTATGTCAGCATTAGCTGTCGCCCACACCTGTGGAGTTTTTTTCCTACCTCATGGTTTGTTGTCACAGACAGGAAGATGAAAGATTTTCTGACATTACATTTGATGCTGCCTTCTGCAAAGGCTGTTTCTCATGAAATCTATCATGACAGAGGCTATGGTCATCTACAGTACACTTCTTGCAGATGGCCCATGGTCAATGACTTGCTCCTTAAACTGACTTAAAATACATGCATATTTGGAACTGGCAATATGATTTCTCCCTGCTGGTTTCAGCTGATCTTAGGTAACTGATAGTCTTTCTCCATGTGGAAAACATCTATCAGTAGGGTAGGAGTCTCTTGTGTGTCCTGGTGCTGGAATTCATTGGAAGAAGATGTCCAAATTGCAGAAGGATCCCCTCAGCCCTGTGACTTCCTGAAAGAGCACTCTGACCGAAGAATTCTACCCTGGTGGTCAGGCTTGCTCTGCCCAGACATGCGAAACTTCACATGTGTGAAGGAGGAGAGGAGGAGATCTGAGCCAATGCCCTAAGGCCCTAGGTCAAAAGTTCCTTCCCTTCCTTCTCCCAGCTTTTGTGTAGCATACTCTATTCTGGCCTGCTATCCATCTGTATTCTGGGAATGTTTTAGGAAACTTTGGGATAGCACGTTCTACAACCATTTAGAACTGGCTATGTATTGATGCCTATAATACTAATTTTAGTGCAGTTAACATGCTGGAAAAGCAGCTTCTAAATGATATTTAATATATTAGATGCAGATAGAATTTCTGATTGCACAGAGAAGACACAAAGGACTGATAGTGGTGCCTGATGGACACACATGGGGTTGAGCCCTTGCAATGATCATGCAGTGCTACCAAATAATTTGTGAATAATGGGACTGGGTTACAGATTCACTCCTACTTTATACTGTGTGAATAAATCTTCATGTGTTGGTTTACGCTTCCTCAAAAATCTATTTAATTTCTTTCACTACTACTGCTAAAGATCTGTTTACACTGACAGTGGCAGAGTCGTACTCTCTTTGAATCTTTGCAAAGCCCTGCAAATCTTTCCTTTTTTGTTAAATTAAGATCAGAGCTAAGCCTGAGTCAAGTCAGGATTTGATCTAAATTTTCAGCTCTGGTCTTTGTAGACAAACTTTGTAGCAACTCTAACTAGGGAAAGTTTCTGAAGTATACTTTTAATTCTGAAGCTCAAGAGTAATATACAGAGGATCAAGCAATGATAAAGCTGAAAAAGATATATCTGACTCCTGAGCTTTGCCTACAAAGTTATCACCCATATTGGGATCTATGGAGATTCCAGGTAGGACCATCTTTCCTACCCCCATAACAACTTATGGGAGGTGCTGAAACAGCAGAGCAGCTCTCTCTTTGGACCAGGACCTTTATTGCCCCTCAAGTAAATTTAATACAAGCAGCCAGAAAGGCTTTTAGTAAAAAGAGCTGCTGCTGCTGCTGCTTCTACAAAATTAAGGGAAGAAGACAATAATGTCTAAAATACCCACACACCTTTGGGAGGACGTGCTGACAACACACTAAAGATTGAGTCCCCATAAAGCCTACCACTGGCTGGGCAGGCCAATAAAGGTGTATGGGAATGTGCTCCTCTAAGCAAAGTTTTAGCTACTTTTTGTGAAAGCAAGCTTTAAAATAAATCAGGGCTCAAAAATGTGTTGTCTTTCTTAAAAATGTAAACATTTTGCCAGGAAAGTGATCTTAATAAGATTGAGAGAATTTCTTTTTCACCAATATAGTGGTTATTTTGAAGCAACTTGCTCCTGCCCTCCCTCTCTGTGACCTTATCAGTTATACCAATGCAGAGGTATTGCACATTTCCTTCTTGGGGTAAGAATGGCTACCCCAAGCATAGCTTGGTTGGCATCGATCTCGCTACAACAATTTGAACAAGCCCCGCTGTCCAGTAAATAGTTCGTATTTGTCCTCTCTTTCTCCTCTCATTGTAGCCTCAAGTCTGGAATTACTCCTCCCTCCTCCTTTTCTGCTTCCTGGCACTTGGGGTTGCTAGAGCACACCACTCCTTTTATTTCAAAATGGTCCATCCCAGGGTATACTTAAGGATGTGTTTGGCAGCACTCTGAAATTTGATCTAGACAGTGATTTATTTTGGTGGTCATGTGTATTTGATGATGAGCCAGCAGAGGCTGGGACACTGACAGGGTATGTTCACGAGCGAAGAGACACAAAGTTTAGTTCAGGGCTGAGTGTGAGGGATGCTCACCTTCTAGTCCCACACCAGCAGAAACTCCTCCATTGCCTTTCATTCTTTTTGTCTTTGCCTCCGTCCTCTGTCAGTGCTTACCTACTTCACAGAGATATTGTGACTGCAATTTAGAAACGATTCTTGCAAATACTACGGTTAGTTACAGTTAAGCACCTGGGAGAAGCAGGCTGTTTCCACAACACACTTCCTATAACTGCAACTATTTTTGCTCACAAACACGTGTTTCCTTTTTCCATCCTCACTCATTTCTCTTTGTCTTGATTTTCACTCTCTCATCCACACACGCCTCTCAGAGCTGACTTCTTTCCTCCTCTAACCTGACTGTTCCCCAGTTCCTGTCTACCCTTCTCCTCAAGCAGAGGCTGCCCTTCAGCATGTGCAGTAACTCCTTCTGGGATGTGGCTTCCTTCCCCCAAGCCCCATTCTTTCCTAATGTCCTACCCCCAAACTACCCTACAGTGATAAACTCTTTATTCTCCGATCATGTCGCTTCTGACTTGCCATCACTATGAACAACCTGGAAAATCCTTATGGGCATTTTTATGCCTTAAAAATATATGCAGTGATACACCTAGTTCCAAAGAGAAATTGGCTTGCCCAGTCCTTGGCTCATACACCATTGTTCTCTACCACACAATCTTCAGTGCTTCTCCCTTCTAACTCCAAGCAACTCAAAAAGCAACGCTTCTGCTACTTCCCTAAGGAGACCGATTCACACAAGGTTTTCCCTGTGATGCACAATATATATTTTTCTTTGCTCTGTTTAATCACATAATTCCTATTATCTGTTATCACCCTAAAAAATGTTAACAAAATGCTACTGCATTGTTTGCCATGAAACAAAGGTGGTGTTTACATTGAAGTAGCTTGTTCAGTCTCACCATCAGTTCTCCACTTGTGCTTGTGGATGATGAGCAGTTGCCCACAGGAATATAAAATATTCGCTCAATAAAATGTTTTGTGATTCTTTCTGCAGAGGCTGCTACGATCTATCCACACAAATCATATTCTGCTGTCTCCTGCTGCTTCTCATTCTTTGCTTCAATATCTGGCCTATATTCTCATGACTCTGGGTCATCCCCTCAGGGCTGGAGCAGAAAGCCTCCACACTCATGCGTTTTCGTTTCCTGCCCTCTTAATTGAGAAAGGGAGCAATGTCTTTCACTGTGCTATTTTTAAAGTTCTGGGATGGCTTTAAATCCCACTTCCCATCTGCATCACTCTCCATTAGGTGTGTAAACAAGCTGCAGTTATTCAGGATGTAGAGATTTCAACCTGAAATGCAGCTCATATGCTCCCCTGTTTGTTCTGATGCCTCCTTTGCTGATATATTGGTCTGATGTCTCCCACAGGCCCATGGGCACACTGTAATATTCTCTCCATCAACGCACCAACAGAGGCTACCAGGGATCAGCTCAGCAGCAGGATAAACACCTCCCTGCAGAGCAGATCTAATGAGACAGTCCTCTTTGGAGTGCGTGTGTGTGTCTTTGCTTCTTGGTACAAGCTCAGGTACCCGATGAACCATAGGGTTTTTTGATTTTTTTTTATCATGCTTGAGAATATTTTGTTATCATCAACTTTCTTAAAAGAAAAAAACAAACATGTATATTGAGGGGTTAAGCCTACATCTAACGCATGCACAGGCATTGACTTAAAAATGTAGGCAACAGGCACTAAGTGGCAAATAGGTTGTTCAGAGTGCTGGTAAGTGCCCCATCCCTGGAAACATTCAAGGTCAGACTGGACAGGGCTCTGAGCAACCTGATCTAGCTGAAGATGTTTCTGGTCATTATAGGGGCATGGATTTGATGACCTTTAAAGGTCCCTTCCAACCCAAACTATCCTATGATTCCAAATGCCACTTCAGACCCTGTGATTAATGCTTTGGACTGTCTGGCTCAAGGCACTGAGAGCCATCTAGGCAAAAGACTGTCTCAGTTGCTGCTGAGCTCAGGAGCTGCTATGCCTCTGCATATCCAGCCCCTGTGCCTGCCAGAATAGAGTCACCTAAAGAGTACCTAAACACTTCTCCAGGACACAGAGTATAGATAGCAATGGACCAATGAAGATCTTGTGCGTATGCTGGTGGTGTGGGATGCAGACTACAGGATGGCTGTGGAAGGTTTACTATCATGAATAACAACAATAAAGTCAACAACCATGTTCCTGCCCTTCAAAGCGTACTGGGAAGAGGACTGTGAGTAGGTACCTTTCAATGGTGTAGGCCTGAGTGTGCAGGAGATATTTAAGAGACTACCAGGGCTGTAAGTGTCCTGGCTTCATGGGCAGTGCGCCAGAGAGAGGAGGATACCTGCTGAAGCCATTGCAGTTCTATGGCCAACATGCTGCTGAGTGGGACTTTGTCACCAGCACCACTTGTATCTAGGTTCAGAAAGGAGATCTTCCAGAATGGGTAGTAAAAATGCAAACCCCAAATGAAGTGCAAATCTGAAGACCCAGGCTGTCACTGTCTTGCCACATGTAGAGCAGTGTATAACAGATAGATGCTGATGAGCTGGGTGACCACGAAAATTATTCTGCTTTTGGATTTGAATTAATTGTCTTTAGGGTGTGACAGTGATGAATTAAACATATTCTGTAAAATTTTCACACCCCAGCTGTTTCAGAGCTCGTTGTAGGATGGGGGCTCCTGTTATGTGGTTATCTGGTCAGCTGCCTCAGAGGAGGTAGGACTGACAGAGCCACATACTGTGGTGGTACTTGGGGTTTGTGGTGTGATTTTTATCTCAGCATTGTTGTGATTACTTTTTAAAGGTAAACTTTTGCTACCACAGTGTTGTCAGTATTAACAAAGGGGAACTTTCTCCAACAGAAACAACCCCCAGAGTTATGACGCATTCTTGGATTATCTTATGGATCAGAGGTAAATCAAATGTCACGCTGAAAATTGCAGGGACAGGTGAAGCAGCACAACCCTGGCTTGGACTTCAGAAACACCAAGGTGGCTGAGGACGTACAACCCTGTTCCCAGTTGACCTAAGTGGTTTTAAAAATCCTGTTTTACACGTGCTTTCAGGCCAGGCTCTGCTGTTGGTATTAGCGGTTAACCGGAGCCAGGCTTAGTGGGTGGGTTTGAGGGAGTACAAACGACGGCATGGCCGCTTTCTCAAACATGCAACTCAGTCTCCTCTCTTTCTGTCCCTCAATCCCTCTCTCACACGTTACTGCCTTGGGAACACACTGCTTGTTGCAGGTAGGCCAAAGCTACCGAGAGCAATGCGCGGCCACTCGGGCAGCGCCTGACGCCGCCACGGCCGGTGCCCGCCTCGGAGGCGGGAAGCTGCGGCAGGGTCTCCCCGGGCGACGGGAGCGGGGCGAGGCCGGGCCGGCGCCGCGCGGGGAGGCCGCACGGGGGCGCTGCCGTCCCGCGCTCCGGCCGGGCGCTGCCTCTGGCGCAGGCCCAGCGCCGCCGGGAGGGCACAGCTGCGGCCGGGGCGCGGGTCTCGCCGGGGGGCTGGAGTAAACCCAGGTGTGCGGTGAGCGTCGGCCAGGCTCCTCCCCGGCCTGTGGTTTTGGAGAACTATTTTTAGGTGCCAGGCTGTGGTCTTCTTCGTTCTGACCTCAGCTTAGCAAGGCTCCAGTGCAGCCCGTCAGGGTCAGGCTGGCTTGGTGTTGGTCTGTGGCCGCTGGCCTTCACCAAGGTGTGACTGCTCTCTGTGGTCTCCTGGAACCCCACGAGTCTCCTCACATACGTGTGGCTTTATGTTTAAAAAGGTGGTGTTGTTTTTAATCAGAAATTCTGTAACCTGCATAGCAGAGACCAGTGCAATGTTTCCATCTCTGATGCCTGCATTTGGAGGGACAGAGCAGGTTTCTTGGAGCTCAGGAAGTTTTGAAAGTGTCATGGCTGAGAATGGGAGGTTTGGCCTCCTGAGTAGGCATTTGAGCACTGTTCGTCTGCGTTTGCTGATTTGATGAGAAAGAACAAGATGTAAAAACAATGAATCCTTTTAGCAGACCAGGAAAGACCGAAAGACCGAGAGGCAAAGGAGTTTAAATAGAAGCCTCCTACTTTGTGTCAGTGTTTCATTCTGATTGTTAGCAGTCCCTCCTCAGGGGATTGGGTGAGGATGGCTGGTGCCAGGCAAAGACCAGGTTGGTTTGTTAGTAAAATCATGATTACCCACATCCAGAGCAGAGAGGTGTCACATTGGAAGGTCCCCCCTTCACGTTATTACATGATCAGTAACAATTGCTGACTCTAGTTATATTGGTGAACCTCTTGAAATCACAGCAGTTAATTGATAAGAGAAAGCATATGCTTACTTATGGTCAGTGTGGCTTGTGTGGTCATTCAGGGTCTGGAAGCATCTATTGTGCAAAATATGTTAAGGAAGTATGTGGTACTGGCCTGCCTATGTTAAATTGGAAAAGAGGACAAAATTCTCACATAAGGGCACATATCACATCCTCAAAAGAATGTGGAAGAGGATCATACTAACACCTTATCTTGGCATTGATACAAAGTCCAGGATACAAAAGAAATTCAGAGCAAAATGAGTTCTGTCACAGGTATCATCTTCTTCTCTGATCTGCTTGTCAGACCTATATTCTTCAGCACAAGCAGAGCATTTACACTGTGGTGCCCAGTTCTGGGCAGGGGTCTGCCCTGCCTGTGAAGAGGAAAGGCTCAGCTCCTGTGTAAGTTGTGTGAGTGGATGGTGCCTCTGATCGGCTGTTGGGCTGACACCCTTCAGAAGGGATGGCTTGGCTGGAAACCCCTGCAGAGTGTGAAGGTTGTTTCGTGCCTGTGCAAGCAACTGAATATGCTGTGGCTGAGGGACAGTTGAAGGGACAACAGGGAACGCAAAAGGCCAGGGAATGACAGCAAGGAACTGCAAGTGTGTGGCTCATGCAGACTTGGAGAGGCCAGAATGAACACTGTAGAAGTTTGCTGCCACTCAGAAAGCCACTGAATTAATCAGTTAGCCAACATTAAGCCTGGGAGCAAATACTTGCCTGCAAGAATGCTGGCGATGGGACGAAAGTTGTCTATAACTTCTTCTGATGTGTTTGCTATTTGTCCTTGACTACTTTTAATCCAGTGGAGCACAGTTTAAAAGCCTTTTGTGTTCTTCAGGATCTCAGTGTAAGGGAGGGGTCTAGGCATCCCTCTCACAGACAGCTCGGATGCTGTCACCACTCAAAAAAAGAATTTGCAGTAAAAATTACAATGACGATGAGCAAAAAATAGAAATCAGATATCTGTGTTCTGTAGAGAACATAAGTGATTGAAATGACTAGTCTAAAACATCACTTTAACCACATTGATCACATTACAGGTCACCAGATATTCTGCTGAATTGGCCTTTGTCATGTGAAGACTCCAGATTTCCTCACTGAAGTTCCCAGCCTCCATACACCTCCTCTCCATGCTCCTGGGAAACAGGCGTAACTGCTTTGTAAGAGTAAGTTGCACAACTTCTTAGTTGCTTAACCTGGAGACTTTAAAGTTATCACGTTCTTTCTCATTTTGAGGGCCCTCCACAGCTTCGTGTTGCCATGTCAAATCAGACTGATTATCAGAGGCTTCACCCTGAGAGTGCAACTGCAGTGCGTTCAGGCTACAAAAGTTAATAGGGCCAAGACACAGCACTCTCAGCAAACACAACTAGTTCTGCAGCTGCCCAGCTCCCATCTTGATTAGCTGACCTTCTGTGTTTTGAGTCCACACTCTATACAGTTCAGGGCGCATATATTCGAACTAGCTCCTAACTGGATCACCAAGGAAGCCTCAATTCAGGAAGTATCTAGTTACATTCAGGCAGGCTGTGCAGTAGCTAATATACTCAGAATAAAATATCAATAACCTCTGCTCATTCTAAGCTGTTCCCAACTAAGTTGGCCCAGACAGATGTATACACATCGGATAGGAATGTGCAGCTCCCTGCTTGCCCATGAATAACTGCTTGCCCAGTTTGACTGCTGGCAAACTTTAAAGAACAGGCTTTTCACAATTGGTCTCTTTGATCTCAGCTCTGCTGTTGCTGGTCATTAAAAGTGAATGTTTGCCTAGGGGGCTTTTGTTGTCCTAGCCAAAGTACTTCTTCAGTATGGCATCTGTAGCTTCATGCAATTCTGACTGAGCCACACAAGTACACCCATATCCAGAGGAGTCAAGCAGCCTGCTGGAGCCTTCTTGCAGCGTAGTGAAACTGGGGAAATAGAGGTGTCCAAGTAGTTTGTATAGATACTAAAGAATCCTGGATTTTCTGTGTCCTGATCTTAATCAGCTGAGTTAGTTACAAAACCATCAACCCAAGAAAAGTCCTGAACCTGCAAATTTTTGTAGTTATGAGAGTCTTTCAGGGTAGCATTAGCATCTGCTTTCCCTCTTATTACATTCCTCACTGTAGGATACTTACCTGAGAGGGAAAGTACTTGACCTACAATTTTTTTTTTTTTGCCAGCCCTTAAGTTTACAGTCTCATGAATTGTTTAGATGACTATCAGAAAAGGTGACAGTTGGTGTTTCTCTGTTCTCACTGTGTTAATACTGCTACTAAACACTAACATTACATTAGTGTGTGTGGCTAATCATAGCACTGCTCCCAAGTGTAACTTCAGAATGTCTCAGGAATGCCCCTCTTGCTGGGAGCTGCCTTGGTTTTCTGCCAGGCCAGGAATGGAGCTGTGTGTCATCAGATAGCACTGGAATATATAGTGTCATAAATCTCAGTGTTCTTTCCAGAGATCTGTTTAAAGATCAGCTGCTCATTCCGTTGTTTCAGGTGACCACTGAAAAGTCATGTGCATGTATCCTTTCTCTCTTTAATTCAGCCAACTCTTCCTGCTGCTTACCCTGTTAGGTTGCCAGAGTTTTTTTTCTCTTGTCTGTCTACTATACTGTGTCAGCAGCAGAGGCAAGTTATATCCCTTGGGAAGCCACTAGCAATGAAGTTGTGCTCAGTACGTACTATTGAGATCAGCATCACAGCTGATGCTTGGTTTTGTTAGCTGAACTATCCTCCCTCTGACAAAAGTGGCCCTTCAGGTCTTCAGGTATGTGCCTCTTCAAAGGTGCTGTTGGATATGATTATATTCCTATTGGTTATCCCAGATCTTTTTTAAGGCTTGTCTCTGTGACGGATGTTAGGAGGTGCCTGTTATGGCCCAGGAATTTTTAAGCATTGTTTGTTTTGTTGGTGTTCACAGTATGATGGAGAGCATACAGATGTATTATTACTTATGCTAGGGGTCTTTCTGCAGATGCGATAAACAATATAGAATTCTTTAATTGCCAAATAATTGATTCATGTTATATTGATTTAGGCTTCTAGCCCTACAGGCCACTGGTTTCTTTCCTTCCGTGCTTGGTAAGAAAAAAGCTGTAATAAAAAAAAAAAAAAGCAAGCCAGTCATGCCACTTCTCATTGGGTTGCTGTGGTTACACTGTTTTCTAGTGACATCAGTGAGGGTTCTGTAATGCTTGCGTGATGGGCTGTTTTGGTGCCTCCTTAGCTTGAATCAAAAAAATACTTGAAGGGGAAAAAATTTATTTGGCCATTTGCATCTTTCCTTCTAGTTATATTTTCGTAACTAGGTCATTAGTGTTAGTGGTTACAGAGGAGCAAGTGGTGATTTCTTAATTAGCTTTATATAATACAGCTACAAATGATTCTAGTTGGTATGGAAACAACAATTTTTCCACTGCAAAAAGAAACATTTCATTGTTTCCAGGCTTTGAAAACTACCTCAGGTATCACCTTTTGTCTGTCTAGGTTTTTCTGCTGTTTTCAAGGCTATTTGAGTTTTTTCAAATTTTTCCATTTCGTATGTTATACAGAACAGCTCATAATCCTTGTTTACCTGGATTCAAAGTCCACGGGGTTTCAAAAAGCCACAGGCTAAACCTATGGAAGAGGAATCCATCAGGGTTGTTAAATACAAAGACCCTTTAAAGTTCCTGAGCTGCTTGTGGGGGACGTCTGGGACAGTATTTTAGGAAGGTTTGATAGCATTCTTTCCCTGGTTTTTGTAGTCTTCCCTGACATCTGCTCTTGCTCACTGTTGGAAAGTGGACAGTGGGTGGGATGAATCATTTGTCTGACCTGCTATGGTCTTAGTTATGTTCTTAGACTCTCATTGCTGACTGTGATGGCAAATTGCAATTTGGTTTGACAAATAACATCAAAGCCTAAGAACTACAATATTCTGCATATTGTTTGAGACTCATAGGATTGTAATGCCTTTCAGGCTTATTGCTTTATAGGAAAAAGGTGCTACTTTGGGGTGGTTGCATTGGTCAACAACTGCAGGTTCTCTGACTGATCTGCTATTTCCATTGTAGGCCAGGCAGTTTACCCATGTAACAGTCTCCCTCAACAGTCAGTGGTGGGAGCAGTCAGATTTGCTTAGAACAGCCAAAGAAAGCAAGCAGTCTTAAGCTGGTTAATTACACGTCCAAGTCAAGCAAGGGCCATTCCTGATTTCACAGAGACTGGGACTATTAGCCTCAAGAAGGGAATGCTCAGAAGGAATCTCATTAGTGTGTATAAATACCTGATGGGGGTTGTAAAGAGGGCAGAGCCAGACTTTTCTGATTGCTGCCTGGTGACAGGGGAAAAAAGCAATATAAGAAATTCAATTTAAATATAAGAAAACTCTTTTATTGAGGCTAGTCAGACACTGACATACAGCAGAACCTGCTTTTTCAGCAAGGGTGCTGGACTAGACAATATCTAAAAGTGCCTTTCCACCTCAAACATCCCATGATTTTCCATGCCTTTGTTCCACGCCATCTGAATTGTGGCTTTCTCATATTCTCTGTGATGTGTCTGTAAAAGGTTTAGGTATCCTCCTGACTCACTGTTTCCAACAGAAACACCAAAGGGGAAGGGCTTTCTGCTTCACCACATAAGAATTCAGAGGTGGAAATCACCATCTGTATAGCTGCTGAGGTGTCTTTTAGGATTGTTCTTACCTTTTTTTCTGCCTGCTATGTCTGATCTTGAATCATGCTTACAGACACTGTAAAGCAGGTACTATGTTATTAGTACTCACTTATACTGTATTCTTCTCGATTATTGCAAATAATAATATTACAACATATAAAATAGGTTAAAGAGTTACTGCTGCTGTGTTGTCGTACCACAGAACTGAGTGTCTTTAGTACTTCCACAGCCAGTGTGTTAACAGTGACTGTCTTATTTTGTGGCAGTGGAGGGAAGAAATAGAAACTCACCAGAAAAAAAAAAAAAAGCTAGAGATTAATTTTGCAACAGCAGCTGTCTGTGGATTCACTCAGAAATGTGACCATGCAGTAGCCTGTAAGGTCCAGACTACTCACAAAGGCATAAATTTAAGAGACTAAAAAGCAAATATGGGGAAAAGGAAGGAATCTTCATGGGCAAACTTAAGACCTTTTAAACAAGGCCTGACTTCAAAAAGTGTACGAGACAACTTTTTTTTTTTTTTAATTAAAAACTCTCCATATAATAAATGCATAGTGCAGACTGCCTTGGGGAAGTCAATACATACAGCCTGTCTTGCTGTTGGAAATCTCTGTCCCAGGGTGACTTAGCTACAGCAGGGCTCAGAGGCAAGGTCTATTACATAGTTTGCCAGGTTCAAAAAGATGAGTTGTGATATCTCATGCTTAAATACCTACAAAGAGTAAAAATAAGATGCATGATTGCAGTATGTGTGTGACTTGGAGAGGGCAAAGAAAAATTAAACATGGTATTACCAGCATAGATAAAATTCCATCTGGAAATGGATTCAAAAGACTATTCCTTGGTAGGTAGCAGCACCTAAATGGTTGATATGAGCTAAATGTGAGTTCTTCACATGAGACGGCTTTCTTGTGTAAGAAAGAATGAGGCTTATTAGTTTTGAACTTTATACAGTTTCTTCTCTCATAAACAACCTTTACTCAGTAGATTTTTAAGTGTCTCAAAATTGTTAAAAACAATGATTCCTTGTTCTATTGCAAGACATAGAGTTGGACAGAGCAACTGATGTCATCTACCTGGACTTATGCAAAGCATTTGACACTGTCCCACATGACATACTGGTCTCAAAACTGGAAAGTCATGGGTTCGATGGATGGACCACTCAGTGGATAAGGAACTGGCTGGATGGCCACACTCAAAGGGTTGCGGTCAATGACTCAATGTCCAAGTGGCAGCCAGTAACGAGTGGGGTCGGTACTGGGACCAGTACTATTTAACATCTTTGTTGGTGACGTGGACAGTGGGATAGAGTGCACCCTCAGCAAGTTTGCTGACAACACCAACCTTGGTGGCACAGTTGACACGCTGGAGGGAAGGGATGCCATCCAGAGGGACCTGGACAGGCTGGAGAGGTGGGCTTGTGCAAATTGCACGAAGTTCAACCAAGCCAAGTGCAGGGTCCTGCACCTGGGACGTGGCAATCCCAGGCACAAATACAGGTTGGGCGGAGAATGGCTGTAAAGCAGTCTTGAGGAGAAGGACTTGGGAGGGCTTGTGGATGAGAAGCTCAACATGAGCCAGCAGTGCGCGCTGGCAGCCCAGAGAGCCAATCGTGACCTGGGCTGCATCCAGAGAAGTGTGGCCAGCAGGTCTCGGGAGGTGATTCTGCCCCTCTACTCTGCACTCGTGAGATCCCACCTGGAGTACTGTGTTCAGCTTTGGAGTCCTCAACACAGGAAGGACAGGGACCTGTTGGAACAGGTCCAGCAGAGGGCCACGAAGATGATCAGAGGGAATGGAGCACCTCCCCTACGAGGACAGCTCGGGGAGGTGCTGGGGTTGTTCAGCCTGAAGAAGAAAAGGCTCCGGGGAGACCTTATAACAACCTATCAATATCTGAAGGGAGCCTACAGAAGAGCTGGAGAGGGACTCTTTATGAGGAAGTGCAGTGACAGGACAAGGGGCAACTGTTTTAAATTGGAAGAGGGGAGATTTAGATGAGACACCAGAAAGAAATTCTTTACAGTGAGGGTGGTGAGGCACTAGAACAGGTTGCCCAGGGAATCATGGATGCCCCATCCCTGGAGGTGTCCAAGGCCAGGCTGGATGGGGCTTTGAGCAACCTGCTCTAGTGGGAGGTGTCCCTGCCCATGGCAGGGGAGTTGGAACTCCATGATCTTTAAGGCCCCTTAAACTCAAACGATTCTATGATCGCAAATCTGCTGCTGATACATGTTCTAATGTGACAGTGTTGTTAATAGCATACCCTCTTTAGCAATTTCAATGAGCTTTAGCATAACAAACAAATAAATCATTACAATATTTACTATTAGTCTTGCAAAGTTTCAAAATCTGTATCTGTGCAAAATTGCAATCTTTCGGAGGTTTTCAGTAAAAATAAGGAAGACTACTGAAAGTGCAGAGAGAGTGAGCCCTCTCCTAGGATAATCAGTTGTCTGGGCATGTTCCTGCCTGTGATGTGGGATCAGGCAGCAGTGATCTGTGTGTCTCACCTCCCAGCTAAGTGCCACAGACTTTAGGCAAGTGGCTCTTCTCGTTCCTCTCTCTGGCACTAAACAGAAAATCTGACTTTTACCAAAGAAAAGTTTTGTCAAAAATGGTTTACTTGCTGTACACACACACACACACACACAGAGTTTTTTAATCTCTGTATGAACTTTACGGCCAATTCTAATTATGTGAAAGTGACTAATAGGACCAGCTCACCCACCACATGAAAAATGACAGCCATGGACTCGTGAATACCCAAGTGAACAAATTAGGGCAGGAATTAAAGAGAACTCTCCATGACTTGTAAAATGTCTTGATTTGAGATTTTGCTGGGGTATTCTCTTTAAACATTTTATGATTACAAAAATGTCATGATATCTCTATTGATTACTCTATCATCATAGATATCATCAGTTTCATGTTGAAAGAACTGAAAACAGCATTTCAGCAAAACATGGAAATATTTTCTAGAAACTAGACACAAACTGGCAACACTTCATTTTTCAGATAATTTATAGAATCATAGAATTGCCTAGGTTAGAAGGAACCTTTCAGATCATCTAGTCCAACCATGATCTGACACTGGCCAAAATTGTCACTAAACCATATCACTAAACACTGCATCTACCCATATTTTAAATACCTCCAAGGATGACTATTCTACCACTTCCATGGGCAGCCTGTTCCAATGCTTGATAATTATAAAAACTAATAAGGTCTCCCCTCAGCCTCCTTTTCTGCAGGCTAAACAATCCCAGCTCCCTCAGATGCTCCTCATAAGACTTGTTCTCTAGACCCCTCACCAGCTTTGTTGTCCTTCTCTGGACATGGTCCAGCATCTCAATGTCTTTCCTGTAGTGAGGGGCCCAAAACTGGACACAGTATTCAAGGTGAGGCCACACCATTGTAGAGTACAAGGGGGCAATCACCTTCCTAGTCCTACTCACCACACTATTCCTGATACAGGCTGGGATGCTGTTGGCCTTCTTGGCCACCTTGGGCACTCTGCTGGTGCATATTTAGGTGGCTGTTGACCAACACCCCAGGTCTTTTTCTGTGAGGCAGCTCTAGCTTCCTCTAGCTCTCTAGCCATTCTTCCTCAAGACCCGCTGCCTGGGGTTTTTGTGACCCAAGTGCAGGACCTGGCACTTGGCCTTGTTGAACTTCATACTGTTCACTTCAGCCCATCGATCCAGCCTGTCCAGGTCCCTCTGTAGAACCATCCTACTCTCAAGCTGGACAACACTCCCACCTAACTCGGTGTCATCCTCAAACAGCCTCATCCAGATCATTAATAAAGATATTAAACAGGACCAGCCCCATTACTGAGCCCTGGGGAACACCACTCATGGCGGTCTGCCAAGTGGATTTAAGTCCATTCACCACCACTCTCTGGACCTGGCCCTCCATCCACTTTTTTACCCAGCAAAAAAAAATAAAAATACTCCCATCCAAGCCACGGGCAGTCAGTTCATCCAGGAGAATGCTGTGGGAAAACCTGTCAAAGGCTTTACTGAAGTCTAGGCAAACAACATGTACAGCCTTTCCCTCACCCACCAAGCAGGTCACGTTGTCATAGAAGGAGATCAGGTTTGTCAAGCAGATCTGCCTTTCATGAACCCATGCTGACTGGGCCTGATCACCTGGTTGTCCTTCATGTGTCCTGTAATGACACTAAGGATGATCTTTCCATGACCTTTCTAGGCATTGAGGACAGACTGATAGTCCTGTAGTTCCTTGGATCCTCCTTCTGGCCCTTCTTGTGGATGGGCATTGCATTTGGTAGCCTAGCTTTTATTTCAGACCAGAGTCAAGACAATGTATTTATGAATAAGTGACTGGTTCTTTCAAGAGTTTTTATTATAATCAAGTGTGGGTTCAGGTAGCATGGGAAGCCTTCAGGAATACCCAATATGGAGCTATGCATATTTCATATGTATATTTCTGTTTACTATGTTTCATTTTATATATTTAATAGATTTAAATCCTAATTCTATTTTCCCACACTACCTGCTTCACATATAACAAGTTATTTCACTTCTGCTCTTCCAATTCTGTTGTAGGGGTAGTTTTCTGCAGAACTTAAACATTTCACTAAGCTTTATTGTCACTACCATATGATGAGTACGATTTTGTGATTTGTTAATAAACTTAAAGCCACATGAACGAGATTTTAGTGTGAGTTTGAGTAATTAGCTACAAGTTTCAATGCTTTTAATCTATATACTGACATTCAGGGCAATTAAATTCATAGAGTAAACAAAGGATTAAGTTAAAAGAAGTTGTAAGATCCAGTTGGGTCCAACTGGCAGTATCTAAAGTTCTATTTGTCATAATAAAGAGTTGAACTTGGAACCACATAATGGTAACTACCTACAGCATAAAAAGAATTATAATCAGGAAAAAAAAAGGTTGACTAGTTATATACATATAACTATAGTTATAAATATATAAATATATATATAGTTAAATATAGTTATAAATATATAAATAACTATAAAAATACTTCTACCATCATTACCCATTCAACTGTCATAATTAACACAAAATGCTTCTAGTTTTATTGTAAGGTGAGAAAGGAAGATCAACACAATAGTTTCCGCTATATTTGGCCTTATCTGGATTTAGTGATTTTTTTTTTCTTTACAGAATTGACACTCACATGTATAAGATGTGTTCTTTTGCAAAGACTAGATTTATGAGAATAATGAGTTTTAACTTCACTGTCCAATCTGAAAATAATCTGAAGTTTTGACAAGCTAGGGAGTTGAGAAAAAAAATATTTTGTTTGACAAACAGGGTTGTATTTTCAAAATATAGTTAAAGTAAATTTTAAAGTGAAAGACTATTTCAAAAAAGTCAAAGTATTTCATCTAGAAATACCAATATATTTCTTTTTTTTTCAGATTTTTTTTAATCAACAAAAATTTGCCAAAACAGACATAGAATGTTTAATGTGAGCAGTTTATTAGTGGAAAACATTATTCAGTTCAAATACTTCATCTGTCTAGAGCAGATCTAGGTGTTGAATGTTCCCTGTTTTGCATGCTGAAAGTAACACCAGAAGCATCCCTGTTACCACATCTAAACTGACTTTTTTTGGGGGAGAATCATTTAAAAAGGTGCCACATTTAGAGATTATGTTCATGCTATGGGCAGACAGGCCGATGTCCTTTCACTTCCTCCAGACTTTTCCTTTTGTAGCCTGATTTTCATTCAGGTGCCAGGCAGGTTGTTACCCTCTTATGGATGTTATCTACCTCCTGAGTAAGACATAGCCTTCATTCCCTGCTATTTCACATATTTGTTGGATGAGACACGAGCATTCTGGCCCTGTGGAGCATCCAGCATTGAAAAACAAAAGAGGAAAAGGAACACAGATCCATACTTAGTGTTGTGACTGCCCTGCTTCCAGGAAACATAAAGCAAGTGCTTAAAGTGTATTTCTGACTGAGGCACCTCAGACTTGTGAAGAGTGGTGAAGAGACTTTGTCCACTCCTGTGAAAGAACCACAACTTCCTTGTGGTCAGTGGTAGTAGAGTAATGACTGTATTTAATAAAAATATATGGAAATCCGGTCTTACTTAATCATAAAATACTAAGTAAAAACATGAGAAGCAATAATGGAAGTTATTCTGAAATTACAGTACAAATGATGACATCAATATGAAGAACTTTTACACCGGATATGCGCCTGTGGCTTACATATGGGAGGGGGAGTAACATGAGTTTGGACCCTATTGGTAAAATTATAAAAGCATTATATTATTGCAGAGAGACAAAGAGTGAAAAGAGCTTAAAAGATGTTCCATCTTGATGAGAGAGTACTACAAAAGAGGCTAGACAAATAGTCATAAAATAAAATACGATATCATGAATTAGTTTGGCATTATAAAAGAAAGGAAAATATTATTAATTTGTGAAGCAGACAGTCATCTTTGCTACAGAATTAAAAGTGAGAGAGCTTTTATAAATGCTACCCACACAAGGTAACACCTCACCAAAGCTCAACTATGAAACCAACTTATTCTGCTGATTACTGCTGTTCTAGCCATCTTTCCTGCATGTAAAACATAAAGTCAGCCAATTATGAAGCTATCAAATGTTTCCAGAGTGTCACTTACCAGAAGGATTTGATAACTTACAGAGAAATGAACTGTTTTGCTTTCTGATCTTGATTAAGTACTGCTAACATACCACGTTTTGTGACAGTTTCAAATGCAGATTATTTTTGGTTCTTTTTTCCCCCCTCAACTATTTCTACAATTTTTGTCCAGCTAATTGCATCAAAATTTTTAATCTGAATGATGCAAATCAACTGGAGTGGGTTTTTTCGTTCCATAGTACTGCCTAACACTGTTTCTAGCACAGGCAAAGAGGCGGCCTATTTTTAATCCCCTATTTGTTGTACTTGTTTGGGTTCAAATGAAGTAAAAAGATGACAATAGCAGGAATTAGAGATTGTGTCTAGCATCTAAGAAGGCTAACTCTAAGAAACATACAAGAAGAAAAGAAGTCTTATCGGAGCTTCTACAGAACTTCAAACACCTCAGCTTTCCCCACATACCAGCACATGAAGTCTCTGCAGTGCAGCCGAAGGCCAACAGGGATCAACTTTCAATGAGAATTTTCACAGGGAGAAAGGAGGTTGAGATATTTTGTATAGTTTATGATGATGCAGTTGCCCAGCACTGTGGAAGTTAGTATATGCCAATCCCCTCACACTTTGGAGGGAGACTTTCTTAGTTGCACACAAAACTAAGTTCAGGGAAGTAAGAAAAGTAAGTTTGCATAAAGGCTAGTTCAGGGAAGCTAAAAATCACCAAGCAGATGCTCTAAAAGCATGACTAAGGTATAGTAAGTGAACAAGAACCCATTTCATGTAGAGCAGAACTCATTTACTCCTAGTGTGTACTGAACTCTAGGAGTCATTGAAATCTGTCTACTCAGTTTCTAGTTTGAAAGAAGCATGGAGTATTTGCTCAGTGTAAATATTTTTATTTATGTAAAAACAGCAATCCTATAATTTTTATGTAAATGGCAATCTTGGCCCAATTATGAATGTTCCTTTCCAATAGAAAACTCACATCCCAGGCTCTGATCCTGGATGGGAAGAACAAAGCATCCTGCTGCTTGCTCCAGCTTTCAACACAAGCTGCTGCATCGCAGGGCAGAGCATGAATGTCAATAAATCCCACCCACATTGGACACAGCATAGGCCAACCAGCTGTGTTTCAAGCTCCCCCAGTTGTATCACATATCCTATTACAGGAGGTGGTCTTCTTAAAGTTCCACATATTGGAATAACATAATTATGTGAGAATTTACATTTTCCTTAAAAACAAAGTTTTGCTTTTTGTTGAAAAAAACCCCACCTAATCCAGAAGCAGTCCAATAGCAAAAGAAACAGATCTCAAAATGTGTTTTTTTAACCAAAATCACAGTTGTCAGGTTGCCTGATACATTGTTTCTCAGGATTGTGACATGATTTTCCTGGCAGCACAACTCTGGACAACTGCAACTGCACAATTACTGTCAATGATATAAAGCATGACTCTAATGGCTGCCCTCTTTGTAATGAAAACAAAGAGCCATCAATACATTATTTTTTCATTTTGAACAGTCAATTAATTACCGAACTGGCTGTGTTATAGCTAATATGTAAAATTTGCTTTCTTATTATCAATTCTACTGATGAATAAAGAAGTACTACACAGCATGCTTTCAAGAAAATGTCGTGCCTATAACTATTGTGCTATACCAGAATTCATTCAGATTCTTTAATCCTAATTTTGACTGCAAATTTTTATTTTCAATTTGTAATATACTGAAAAATGCCTCTGTCTTACCAATTCTGCTGCAGGAAGCTTGCCAGTTGCTGCTCCTGTGAATAAAAGTAGCTTGAGAAGTTTGGGACCTCATTTGTATCATGTGGATATTTGAGCAGAAGTGTTGTTGTGTAGAAACGTCCCACCCTAGAGCAGCAAACGAAGCAGATCAAACTGAACATTTTAAAGTACTACTTTTTCAAAACAACAGCCAGAAGATAATGAAAAAGAAAAACTGTCAGTGAAGAAACTGAGAACTTTTTGTTCAACTGTAACTTCATAACCACTAAAAAACATTCATTAAGATATAAAACCATGACTGTGGTTAAGGCAGCTGAACTATGGAAATAGAAAGAAATCTCTATTTTAAAGGTTAAAAAAGGAAAGAATAGTGAAATTTTGAGTAGTTAATAACCTCCTAATTCATGGAAGCATTTGTCACATCACTGTCAGCAGGAATTATTAATAATTCCCAATTAAGTTTTGTCCCTGACCTGAACTCTTCCTTGCTCTATCCTTCTAGTAAACAACAAACATTTTCACATTGACTTCATAGACATTTTTTGCAACCCCACAGCTTTGGTTTCAGATGGGATAGAGTTATTGTTTTTATTGGCAGTTGCTATAGTGCTATGTTTTGGATTTGGGATGAGAAATACTTTTGACAGCGCACCGTTGGTTTTGGTTGTTGCTAAGCTCTCAAGGTCTTTTCTGCTCCTCACGCTGCCCTGCCAGCAAGCAGGCTGGGGGTACACAAGAAGTTGTGAGGGGAAACATCCAGGACAGCTGATTCCAACTGACTAAATGACTATTCCATGCCATGTAACGTCATGCTCAGTGTTTAAAACTGGGGGAAGAAGAAGAAAGTGGAGGGACATTAGGATTGATGGTGTTTATCTTCCCACTTAGCCATTATGAGTGGTGGAGATAGCTGAATATCTGCCTGCCAATGGGAAGCAGCAAATTAATTTGTTTTGCTTTGCTTGCATGTGCAACTTCTACTCTACCTGTTAAACTGTCTTTATCTCAACTCAAATATGAGTTTTTTCTCACTCCTAATCCTCTGATTCACTCCCCCATCTGAACCGGGGGAGTGAGCAAGCGGCTGCGTGGCCCTAGCTCCCAGCTGGGGCTAACCCATGACACCCACTTCCCATAGTTTCTAAGATCTTTTATCAGTAACTGCTATTTACTCAAACATACCACGGTTCCTCACCATTCCTCTCCAACATACAATCTAAAAATACCCTTAAATAAACCTGTTCTTTGATCAGTCAATAAAGAAAACATTCATATAAAACGATAACACAGTCATGTAAGTGTTGGATGTCTGTGTGCCGAAGTACAAGAATAATTGTGCCCAAGTGATGTTCAGGAATCTGCAGGATCAGCAGGCTATGCTGCTGTGTATTTGTAATTCTTTCCTCATTCACTGCAGCTAAATATTTTCTGAATTTCACCCCTTTCCCACACCTCCCTCCCAGCCATAAGCCTGCATTCAAAATTTACATTTCCATCCCAGGGACTGCAGTGGTCACACAGTCTAGCTGTGATAGAAACTAGCTCAAAATACCATTTATGTGTTCAAGCAAGCACGTAGTTTACAAATGTGAAAAATAAATTGGTTTCCATAATGCATAAAACCATCTGCTATACACCAGCCTTCTTTGGTTTGGATTTCATAATATAACTACTCTTGTCTACATCATCTGGTTCCTATTTATGCCTCTCCTAGAGGCAGAGCTCTTTAGTCATGGTTCAGACTGTTTCTATCTCACAGAAACCCAATGCATTTTCCAGTTTATTTTTCGAGGCTCACTTTCCAGCAATACCTTTTGCCTAGCAAAAGGAAGAAGCCAGTTGTATCTTATTTTCCAATGTACTTCGCCTCCAAATCTCACCTCATCCCCTCACACACGTACTGATAGTCTTTGAAGCTTGAAGTCAGTACTCAGACAGGAATTATATCAAGCCAGTTTGGAGTTACCTGGCCGATGCAAATGTTGGTTATTGAAAATCAATAAATCAGGCCAAGGGGAATCCTGAACAAAGGTCAGGAGATTAGGAAGGCTAGGAATAGGTCAATAAAGGTCTGCTCTTGCATAGCCTAGATTTTTGACTTTTTTTTTCCATTTGGTAAAGATCTGTGGAAAACAGGATGAATGAATTGCCCTACAAACCTCAAAGCCTGCCTGACTGAATAGAGTCTGGATTAATATATTCCTCCAAAGACTGGGGAATCTGAATATTTCACAGGAAAATCTCTAATGCTAAAATGATGGACTACTCATTGCCTACTCTTAGAGTAGCCAGGTGGATACTTTTGACTCATGATTTTCTGTCTCATCTAGGACTTGAAAGGACACTTGGTGCTGGCGTCTTCTCGCGGGTAATTAGTGACAGAATGAGAGGGAATGGCTTCAAGCTCCAACAGGGTAGGTTTAGACTTTTTCACAGAAAGAGTGGTTGGGCATTGGAACAGGCTGCCAGGGAGGTGGTTGAGTCACCATCCCTGGACATGTTTAAGAGTCATTTAGATGTGGTGTTGCGGGATATGGTGTAGGGGAGAACTTTATAGAGTAGGGTTAATGGTTGGACTCAATGATCCCAAGGATCTTTTCCAAGCTAAATGATTCTATGATTCTAAGACTCTGAAAATTGAAAATGGCAAGGAGAAAACTAGTTCAGATAAACAAATGGATGAAAATGAAAGTAGAATATTATGGGGTGGGAGGTGGCGTATGCATATGCACATTGTCTTTGATACAGACAATTATAGCTGTGAATGCCCACTCAGATGCAGCCAGAAACTTACTATCTCTGTTTCACAAACAGGCTGACGTATCTCCTGGCTGGGTGAAGGGTATATCAAAAGATACTCTTCCTGAACCTCACCTAGTAGTATGGTCTCGTTATTTAGCTGTCCACATAAGATACTCAGTTATGTTTTTAAACTCTCTGTTCCAATGAGCAGAGTTCTGAAACCAAATCCTTTTGCCTTTGCTTTTCACGTTCTTCCCAGAGTCAGGATTTCCTCCTTATTGCATTGTCTGGGATGTACGCTGGCCTAGAGTTTGCAACTTTCATATTGGTACTGCTGTGATCTGACAGAAAACAGAGAACTTGCATATGTTTGGGTTTTTTTGAGTGCTGATCATGGCAAGATGCTCTCCAAGTATTGGGGAGAGCACAGAGCTCAGGATTCTGGAGGCAAAGGGCATCAGGGGAATGGAAATTCCCTGAGATCTGGGCTCTGCACTTTTCAGAGCTAGCTGTTGTATTGGACCATATGGAGATAGGTATATAAATATCCTCTCTGCGGACACTTAGGCTCCACTCATCTCTGTAGTGCCAGATATGAATTACGAGAGTATCATTGTCAATAAAATCTGAAGTGAAATCCCACTTTGGTCTTGCACTGCTATATCTGCTGATGTGAGTGCACCTATTACCCTGCCAGAAAATTCAAGGGGGAACCTGGCTTAGAGCAAAAATGATAATGCATAGTTATATACATTAGTTTAGGGAATGCTGCTGCAGTGGTAAGGAAAGCCAGAGAAAATTAAACAATGCAGAAATAAGAGAAGGTTGGAAAAACTAGCTACTGAGGATGAAGAGAAGTTCAGAACAGCTAGAGAATTTGAGCAAAGTCATTTCCAGTAGAATAATTAATAAACATCATACCAGGAATTACTTAAGTGCAAGAGCAAACAGAAAGTATTACTATTGCCATATGTGAGATAATTTTTGCTCTGCTTTCCAATAACCTTCACTATTCAAGTAATTTAGCAACCTGCAGCTTATTTAGGGAAGAATTCTTCACTGGTTTACAGGCTGAATGTCTCAAGGAAATGTTAGTGTAATAAGAGGAATTAGTCCAGGTGGATGTAGAAAGCCTATCCATGGTCAATTTAGCTGCCAGAAGTGAAGGTGAATTGGAATACACATAGGTTCTATGGTGACACAGATTCATAGCCAGCGGTGACCAGAGGTCATGGGGCTGTTGATACATGTCCAAAGCATCTCTTCACTCAGGAAGAATAAACTTAGAAAGTAATTTACTTGAATTGTTTTTAGATTGCTTAAGAAAACTAAATACTTGGTCCCAGTGTATAGGAATTGTCAAGGAAAAGAGAAAGAAGAAACAAGTGATTACTAATTAGGAGCTAGACACATGATTTGGGGAATATCTGAGCTACTACTTGCTGTGGTAGAAAAAAATTGCCCTGGATAATTATTCTTGCTTTGGCAGGGTAATTTTATTAGGAGACTTTTAAAGCTCTTACAAGTGGATGTGTGGGTCAAATCTATTTTTATCAATCATGGAACACATTTTCCTCATCAGGCTGCACTTGAATAGGGGGAAATTCAGTCATTTTGCAGTGACATCGAACATGTGATCTTTGACCATTTTTAATCCACCAGGTTAGTGGAAAATTGGGTGAAAAATCCCAGACTGATCTCAGAATTCTAAAACACCTTCAGAAAAAGGATATGTCATAAGATGTTACTTTTACTTAATACATTACAGTTGTAGGTCAACACTGAGAGAGCAGTTAGCACCTGCAAACATTGGCAAATTAAGAATGTGAATGTTTATCCGTACAGTTGAAGGCGATGCCAGAGGAAGGGGCAAGAGGGGAAAAGCAAACCAAAAGAGCAGTGAGATTTGGTGTTCTGGGAACTGCTGCCACTGCAGGAACATGGCAGAGAGGGCTGTGAGTTTTGAGTCACAGTTATGGAGCCAAGAAGATGGATTCAGAGCTGTGAAACAGAGACGCACACTGCCAAGTTTTTGGGTTGCAATGTTGATAACAAATGTTGAAATGTTGATAGCAAAGAGTCAAAGCAGTGGATTGTGGCTGAGAATACAAAAATAGTTTTAAGCTCCAGCAGCTTTGTGTTTCGGCTAGCATTTAGTGAGTGAGAGTGTCAAAGAAGCGCAAAGAAAACAGGATTTGAAACTAGGACTAGCTTTTTGTATAAACACGTACAGGAGATGGTGTCAAAGTTGTTACAGCTACCTTTGCTGGAATTGAAAAGGTGATTGCTAGCATCTCTGAACCACATCACAGTGGCTCTAACTAGAAAATTGAAGGCTTGACAGATTTTAATGGTGGCCCCCTGAGGAGGAGAGCTGAGAAAGTACGTGTTGGCATGATCACACAGGCTCCCTCAGAAGGGCAGAACACAGGGTCAGAGGGGAAAGGTTCATCTTGTCATCGCTGCTTTCTAACATGTAGCCACTTCCTGTTTCTTCTGAGAATGGTGAATAAGAAATGAACTTGAATTTGGGCAAAGCTTCAAGGTTTTTATTGAATGGTACATAACTAATAAACAAGATTATACACTGTCAGTATTTTCATGGAAAATAAACTCAGTTAAACACAGCAACATACTTCTGCCTTTTGGATAGATGCTAATTTAGCATTTGTAAAACACAAGGCCCCAGCAGAGCTAGAACTTCCTCACAGCAACAGCCTAAGAGGGCTCCTGCTGGGCAGCCTTGCTCTCCAACCCAGCTGTCAGCACTGGCTCAGATACCATCAACGTTAACTCCAGCACGGCACTACTGGGACACAATGCCAGTGAAAGGAGCTTAAATCAGGCTTTTAGAGCAGCAATGTCATTATTGTCAGCCTTGGGTGAAGCCTCTGTGGAAGCACAGAGCACTAATGCCAGAAATGGGACCAATAAATAGCAATGCAGGGAAATAAGTCAACATTTCTTTGTACATTAGTGTGCTCCTCTGCCTCTGCTCCCCAGGCCGCTGGTATTAGCCTTGCAATGACACACAAGCCTCTGTCAAAATAGTGTTTGGATTTCAATTGATCAGTAGACATGGTGAAATTTGACACTAAGATGGTCAGCTGCAACAGCAATAGCTCTTAATGCTATACATTATATAAACCATTATATAGACTACATATTGGTACAATACAATTCAAAGAATCAATGGCCTAATGCAGCCATTGTTATGTGACAGGATTAACCTTGATTATTAATGCATTAACTATTTATTCTCCTCCAAACCACAGAAGTTACAAAGCATATTCCCTCTCCTTCCCATACACCTTTGTAACATGACAATTAATTTTATTTCTTTAATTTAAGTGAGTTAGCAGACTCTCCATCCCAGCTAGGAAACTGTTTCTCTCTTTTCTTGTTTCAGTTAACAGTGATGTGGAATGGAATAACTTTTTTCTCTAGCTTTTCAGAAGGCATTTTCACATAGACCCCAGTAGTGAGACATCGTCTTCTCTTTATCTATAAAATACAGGAAGACAGTAAAATGAACAAGTGATCACAGCATAATCATTGACCAGCACATTTCAGAGAAAACTGATGGATCATAGAATCATAAAATCATCTGGGACAGAAAGGACCTTCAAAGGTCATCTAGTCCGACCCCCCTGTAGTCACAGGGACACCTCCAACTAGACCAGGTTGCCCAG